>WNYD01000078.1:53842-131521 GCA_021396205.1 Sporothrix brunneoviolacea
ACCCCCCCCCCCCCCCCCCCCCCCCCCCCCCCCCCCCCCCCCCCCCCCCCCCGCCCCCCCCCCCCCCCCCCATAGCTTTGGATGTCTGTGGAACAACGCAACTCACCTCCAGCGGTCTTTCGCAGCCTCACGAGAACGAAATTCAAGTCGGCAATAGGGACACTGGAAGCTGGTGCCGACACACCGAGGAGGAGGCGGAAAGTCGGAGTTCCGCAACGCAATCGACGCCACGCTCTCGGCCCTTTCCGGTCGCTTGGGCTGCGCAGGGAGATCTAGTTTTGTTTGCACTGTTTCCGAGTAGATCGTGCGCGAGTATGGAGCGGTAACGTTTCTTTTGCTCTCCGGCGCTTTCTTTTCTTCGACCACTCGGACCTCTGGCTCAGCTTGGGGCTTGGGAGCAGGAGTTTGTTCCGGCTTGGGCGTGTCGACGGTCCGCTTCTTCTGGTGTTCCCTTAGGTATTCAAGCCGGATTCTCCGTCTGGCAAAGGACTCAGCCAGTCGCTGTAGGAGGGGTTCGGATGCATTCTTGAACTGCAGCTTGGCTGTGTGGAGCGCAAGCGCCTTGAAGCCATCGTAAGCCCCCTTGGGGCCTTCCTTCTGTCGATAGAGCTCTACTCGTCTGCGCCGGTGACTGGCTCCGGCGTCTTCGATTCGCAGTGCATGTCCGTGCAGTCGGTCGATGGTGTCTTCGATGTGGGCTTGTAGGGCTATGTTTCGTTTCCTCAATGACAGCGCCGGAGTTTCGGGAGCACTACCCGCCTCGGAGTCCTCAGCAGAGGATAGAGCATCAAAAGAGAGCGACGACGCGTCCGACTCGTCGTCGTCCTCATCGTCGTTGTCGTCGTCGGTACTAATTATTTTCTCACCTGGTGCGCCTGATCGTTCTAGTTCTGGTCAGGGCCGACGACTCGGTTAGCCTCTACGGAGCTCGAGCAGGGGGGCGGGGGCGGTGCTAACCATCAAGGTCCCGCTCCAGCGACTGAAGCAAGCGTCTGAGAAGGCTGCAGATCTCGGGCACGTCTTTGAGCCGGACATCGATGGACCGGAGGCCCTCACCGTGCACGCCGACTTTGGCGCACCACACGTTGAACTCGGCATACTGGCGAGACGTCCAGTGGCCCTCTTTCGCCTTGACAACATCCTTATGGGCCTCTTCTTCCTGTAACAGCTTATGCAGATGTCTCTCGCAGTTTTCGGCAATGTGCTTTAGGCTTGCGGTCTCCCGGGGATCCGTCTCGGGTTGTGCCAAGTCAATCTGCGTTAGGTTGCCGGCCTTCTCCTGAACATTCGACTTAGTCTCCCCCGAGTCCGCCATACTCGCGACGTAGGGACAGTGCAGAATAAGAGATCGGAATCAAATTGCGGGCTACTTTCAAAATAGGAGGAAACCTAGTCTTACGTGAACGACGCAGGCAGGCACGGGACTTATGCGAAATACAGTCCCGACGAATCGCAGCTGGTGTGCAGACCTGATGCCTACCTGCGGCAACGCGCAGGGAGGGGTATGCCATGGCAATGCGTGGCGGCCTGACAGAAATATCCCTCACCTCCTCCGTCTGCATGCAGGAAAGCTGTGAAAATACCAGAACCCGGCCGCGCCCGCGAAACCCCCGAGCCTCGGCGAGCACGACACTCGCTCCCCCGCCCCGTCTCAGGGCTTCAGAAAGACTTCCCCACTTTCACCAGCATTACAATCCCATCTACTCTCATCGTCCGATGGTCTCTCTTCATCCCATTCTGCTACCTATCGCTGTACGCGGCTGAGGGCGCAGCAATGTGGCAATTGGTGCTTCTTAGCCAGGTCATTCCGGCATTCGGGGCTCTCGCCAAGGAGTTCGAGGAGCGCGAGGTTTTGGACCAGAGTCTGGCCGACGATGCCCGGGACTGCTATTCCGATATTATCAGCATAGGACAGGCACTGTTCGTGTCTCGTGGAGAATGGGCTTCCAGCCTGAGAGACGACATACTCATGGAAGTCCTGCATGCTCTGGAGACGAGGCTGCCCAAGGGCTGGGGCCCTACCTTCTTCTACTTCCCCACATTGTCCTCGGCAGGGGGGCAAGACGAGGAGGGCAGGTTCCCACGGCTAAAGGACCTATCCAAGTCCCTCGAGTCGAAAAATCTCGGGGGGCTCGTTGAGTGCCTCGAATTGCTCAATCAACCCGTCGAGTTGCGCGACGAATACCTGGGTCTCGTGGGCCGCAAGGTGTCACTGTTCCACAAGAGCGAGAGGCAGTCCAAGAGGGAGCGCCAGAAGTTTCTTAACCGCGTCAGACTCGCCGGGAAGCACCTTTTGGACGTGTACTGCCGGGACACCTTTGCTGCCGACGTCGAAGAGCTCAGCCTCTCGCAACACCCCAGCTACGGGGCCAAGGAGCCGGCCAACCGCGTTTACAATCTCCTGGGGCGGCACTGGAATTGTCGCTGTCCACAACACCAATGGGCTGCCAGGCTGACTGGGGGGCGAGAGGCGAGGCTGAGCCTGATGCGATATCGCCAGCTGGCGCCCAAGGTCACGACGCTGGAAGCCACGGCTCAGACCTACCGCCCTGCCAGGTTCGAGGTCCTCCTGCCTGTCTGCAGGGACTTTGTCGAGTGGAAAGTAACGAATGTCGAGGTCAAGAGGAAAATGTGAGAGATAGCCTCCTCCACAACTCCCCGTCACTGTCCGATTCCATAGTAGTTCTCCTTGCTCACAACCACGCTCAGGGCTCAGCCAGCGACCGGGGCAGATCGGCACTCGGTCAATAACAACATCTGCCAGTTGCTGCGTGACAGCTATGGGTTCCAAGTTGACTTCCTGGCCGAGAACGACTCGCTGTGGCACCTCACCCCCGACCTGTTCAGCGGTGCCACTAGCCATTACACAGTCATGGAGAGCCTCAACCAACTCCTTGGAGACGGCGCAACCGTCTCAGACGTCGCGATGTACACGCCCCGGGAGAAGCTGACTTTGTGTTACATCCTCGCCAACTCGATGCTGTTCCTCTATCCGGGCTCGTGGTTCTACTCAACGTGGAGCAGCGCGAATGTGTACTTCATCCGCCGCGTCAGCGGCTCGAGCCAGTCTCCGGTATCGTCATCGGTGCTGACCTTCCCCTATCTCTCCGTCGAGCTCCAACAGGCACAGCAACACAATTCCCCAAAGCATCCAATGCAATACCATTCACACCCCGCCGTCCTGGCACTCGGCATCATCTTTCTCGAGATCGCTACGGGTGCCAGATTCAACCGGTCGCAGGAGACGGAGCAGTGGAAGGCGTGCAACAGCGACGCCCAGCAGGCTTGGAGATTGCTGCAAGCCCTGGAGAAGCAGAGCGAGCGAGACCGGTCTAAACGGATATCGCCCACCCTGAATAAAGCCATTCGCTCCTGCCTGGAACTGAAACCGCCGTCGAACTTCCCAAGCCAAAGCCTCGCGCAGGAGGGCCCGATCCGACAGTACATCTTGTCATGCATCGTTCAGCCCCTGGCATCGGGGCTCAGGGACGGATACAAGGTCCGCCTCGAAGAGCTTGACGAAATTCTCATGCCCGAGAAGGCCGCGGAGAGCAGCAACGGGACGACAGGCCACCAGGACCGTGAGAGCACCGCCCGACGGCGGTCGTCGGCGGCGACCGCAGACTTGCCACTGGCCAAGATTGAGAGTATGATGCTCCCTCACTCCTAGGAAGCACAGTCCTATATGCTGAACGTTACCTGCAGAGAAGGAAGACGCTACGTTCGAAGAAAGACGCGAGCTTTGTCTTTTCGCAGACGGTCGGACCACGGACGGCGAAACACGAGTCGATCCATCCAAGTGAGTCATGCCCAGCATCGCCCCGTCGCATTATTGAGAAGAAGACCATCAGTATCTGCCGTACGGAGAGTGACGAAACTACTGACGCGTGACATTGACCAGAGTACGCATGGCGGAGGCGTGGCTCGGATATCACGACGACGCCACTAGTCGCATACGGGACGAGCTCCGCAGCTCCGCGCTTTCTGACGCACAAAGAATCAAGATCGCCATCTTGGACAGCGGCATCGAGCTGTCCAGCACCCAAAAGGCCCAGTACGGCTTCGATTCCGGGGTCGCGTATCGCAGTTTTGTCGACCCGGAAGATACCTGTACGCAGTGGAAAGACGAAGTCGGTCACGGAACACACCTCGCCGTCCTCCTCCGCAAGATCGCGGAGAATGCCGTCATTTGCGTCGCGAGGGTCTTCAAGAAGAAACCGCATGTCGTCAAATCGGCAGACAGCATTGCCAAGGTAAGTCTGCCACTATAACGGCACTGAGCGTCGAACGTGGATAGCTCAACGACTACTTCGTCTAGGCTCTCCGATACGCCGTGGATAAGTGGCAGGTCGACATCGTCGTCATGTCATTCGGCTTCGGGAAGGAAAGCCGCACGATATCCGAGGAGATCGACTACGCGGCATCCAAGAAGGTGCTCATGTTCGCGGCGGCCTCGAACGACGGCAAGAACCGCCCCGACGGAGCCGCGTGGCCGGCGACCCGGACGGACGTGTTCTGCGTCCACGCGGCCGACGGCTTCGGCAACCCGTCACTCTTCACACCGAGCCCGCAGGACAACATGCGGCTCATGGCCCTCGGGGAGTGCGTCCGCTCGGCCTGGCCACCGTTTCCTGAGGGCTCGAAGCACAAGATGCCCGACGACTGTAAGCTCATGAGCGGCACGTCGTGCGCCGCGCCCATCGCGGCGGGCATCGCCGCCGTCGTTCTCGACTACGCGAGGGGTTACCTCGACGAGCAGGAGTGGCAGCGTCTCCGCCGATATGACTCCATGTTGCGGATGTTCAAGGAGCTCAGGGAGAAGGATAATACCACGGGATACTGGTGGATCACATATTGGACGTTGTTCGACCCCAAGTGGGGGGCACCGTGGATACAAGACACCATTAGGGGTTTTATAGAGAGCTAGGCTGAGCGTGTAATCTCAGGCCTCCAGATGTACATATGCTTCCGTAGATATGGAAGCCGTCGTTGAAGATGTCTTGAACTTGGGATCTGACGAGCAGTACCTAGGATCACTACGGCAGCCAGGTGATAGAACGGCGGAGCATTCCCAGACACCAATTTCAATGAAATGATAGGGTTTTTAGTGTAGCAGCGTCCCTCCTTCGGTGCTCCAGAGCACATATAAACAAAGCCATATATATAAAGTTCAATGTCCAGCTCACTTCTCTTCACATTTTCCCCTTTTACCATTTTGTTAGTCGTCAACTGTCACAAGACTTCGTAGTAAAGTGTAGGAGGAAGGAGCTGTGGTAGCCGGCGCCTCGGGCCGTTGCCTAGAAGCGCTGATTTTATCTCTAAATTCTACTAGCTCTATATCAACAAGGATGGTACTCACGCACTACTAGTAGTCTGATTGGGACAGAACTAGTCTTTGTTTGGCTGTCGCTCTTCTGCGATTTTCATCACAACTGTGCCCGTTGAGAATCTGACTATTTGGGACTGCTGATCCATCTATGGCAAAACGAAAAGGGAGAGAATGGTGGTTCTCCATATGTTTACACGGGTGAGATCTTCCCTGGATAAGTCTGGCACTGGGGCCCAAGTTCTGGTCGAACCAAAGGTCACATTGCCAGTCCCGACTAAGCCATCCCGGTTCCTCGGCTCGTCCGAGTCACCCTTCTCCCCAGAAGCCACGGCAGGTCTTTGACGAGGTTATACAGCGCTCCCAAAACGACCAGGCCGAACACACCCAAGGGTCCCACAATGGCGAAGACGGTGAAGCCGTAGGACACTCGCTGGAAGAGGACGTTGCCCTGAAGCCGCTGTGTCGCCAGGCCGACCTGCATCGCCGACAGCACCAGGGCAACGTAGATGGTCGCCGCACCCATCCAGGCGAGGTTGTGGCGGAAGAAGCTGCCGTAGTTGCGCCAGCCGCGGAGGTACGGGTCGAATAGTGGGACGCGGGTGAAGCGGTGGATTGTGTTGATGCGCGACAGACGAAGCTCGCCGTACAGGAAGCGCCTGTGGACCTTGGCTGGATCGTGGCTTGCGCACAGCTCCCGCGCCAGCTGTTTCCACGTGGCCCATTGGATGGTCGCGTCGTTGTCTGCCCGGCGGGGCAGGAGGCGCTTCTCATTGGCAATGAAGAAATCGCTCTCCGACGAGACGAGGCAGGCGTACGTGTGGAGGAAGCCGAGCGCGATGCTCCGGGGCGTCTTCCGACACGGCGCCGCAGGGTCGGGCGGTGACTGTGCCTCGCATGCACCGGCGTGCGAACACGTAAGGTGGTCCTGCCAGAATGTACGGTCGAGAAGGAACCGCGGAAGCGGTTTCAGGAAGATCTTGACCTTGTTGTCCCAGAGGAGGTGCAGGTCCATGCGGTCGGCGACGGTGATCTCGCGGCCCATAGCGACCTGGAAGTGCAGCTGCGTGGCGGGATGCTTCGCGCCGGCAAACCAGAGATGGCGCATCATGCCCTCCAGGTCCCCGAGAGACAGTTCCAGATCCAAGAATCGCCGCACATTTGTTGTCGGGTCGGCAACATGGCGACGATTCACGTTCCTCCTGTCAAGCTCGCGGAAGTGATATGTCGCTGGGAGCGCATCTGTGCCGCTACTCGGATCGTCAAGTCCCGCTATGGTAAACTAAAAACAAAGGGCTATTAGGAGCTTGATACTCATGTCTAGGCGGTTGGTCATATGTACAAGCATACCGGACAAGGCGAAGGGGCGTTCTGGGCCATGTCGAATGCGGACGGTAGTGTGAAGATGCCTTCGTCTCGGGCCAGAAGCCGTGGGTAACGCCGGCGTTATAGAGCACCGATATCGATATCTAAGAGTAGGTGCCGAGATGGAAACGGCTATGTGGACGTTAAATTGGCAATGCTGAAGGGCGTGTCAGGGTGTTCGGGGTCGATCTACTCCGAGCCATGTCTTCCTCGTTTGCGCTACCTGCACCTGCATCGTCTAAGAGGGTGAGGGTGCTATTGAAAGAAGCTGATGTTTATTGGATGAAAACGAAGGCACCTGAAAAAAGGCTGAAGCAAAGAGGAGCCAAGTCACCTCTGATCGTGGATATGCTCTCTTTTTCAGGTTGTGGTTGTGGTGCCCATCTAGAGAAATACACCTTTTCAGCAGGAGAAATGGGGACAGCCGATGGCAAGTGCACAATAAGGACAAGTCAAATGGCGAGCGGCCAATGCCCAGAAACAGTGCACAGACACTGGGTCCAGGGGCAGGTCCTGTCGTAGAGGCCACCATTGCTGGTCTTTCTGCTGACGGGATGTGATAGGACTTCATCGGAAAACCGGCAAGCGTCCACGCTATTAGCCGCCGTGTTGTCTGCTTCAAAGGTGTGTACCGAGTACAGAGGCACACGGAGAGAGCACGGCACGCATGATTCCCGGGCTAATACTACTCCGCTGGGGGTTGGCACCGACAGGGAGGACAACAATCTCAATCTCGTTCGGCGTACTCCGTAATAGATCGAAACCAAAAAGGAGCCCATAGCTAGAACACGGCGAATCACAAAGAGGGAGTCCCTCTTGTTGTTACTTGCTGTGCTGGCCAAGCGTGAGACCACCAGTTTCTGCCCCTGCATGTGTGCTTCTTTGGTGCCGCACAACAACGAGAAGCGCCTTGGATTTTTGAAATTTTGGCCATGGCAAGCTGTTCCTAGAATTATTCTGTGTAGGCGCTCTCTAGCCTTTGTAATTATTTTGCGCCCGGCGCCTACAGACCGGCCTGTTCATTTTGAGATGAGTACAGACGACGGACGGCGGACAACACGCAGGGGTCGATGATCCAGGAGAAGGGGAAAGACAGCGAGCAGTTGACGCGACCGTGGCTGAGCAGGTTGGAGTGTGGGCGCGGCGGTTAGGGAAGACGGGAAGGTAACCAATCACGCTACGACATCACTGTTAAGCATTGTTTTTTTTCAGCCAGGCGGAGGGTGGTGGACCTGGCGGATAAAAGGATTTCTTTCCATGTTCATCTAGAAAGCGCTCCGGCCCGTCGGCCGCTACCGTTGGAGAAGAACGCGAGAACATGGGACGAATGCACACGAGATCGAGAACCGGAGCACACATAAGCAAAGTTCATACTCCTCCTTATACACGAAACAGAGCCACGCCCAAAACCTCATACAGGTCAGCATCAACTCTGTGTCCGTTGGTGGCACCCGCCAGCCATGTTCTCCATCAACCGCGGCCAGGGCATGTCCCTGACGAGCTGGACGGTCGGCCGCTATTTGCTGGCCGGCGTGGTTGTCACGTATGCGGGGTTCCGCCTCACGACGGTGCTCTCTCCGACGCGCTCTCCGGCGAAGCCCGGCAAAGCAGAGCAAGACACCAATCGCATTACGAAGGGGGGTGTCCGTCTCGTCCAGACCAACCCCGACAAAACAGAAAAAGACACCGACATCGACATCGTCGCCATCCACGGCCTCGACACGAAGTCGCCGGACACCTGGACATGGAAAGACCCCAAGGACCCAAAGAACAGGGACAAATGGGTCAACTGGCTGGAGCATCCGGACATGCTCCCAATGGACGTGCCGCGGGCCCGGATCTTCACATGCGACTGGCCCGCCGACATGTTTCAGCCGACTAACTTGGTCCAGAAGCGAATTGAAGAGTATGCGCAGCGCCTGCTCGAGGCGCTCCAGCGACCGCCCTTGGCAGAGGAGGGCGCGCCCGGCGACCACGACAAACATGGCGCACACGGAACGCGCGGCAGAGACAGGCCTCTGTTCTTCGTGGCGTCGTGTCTCGGCGGCATCATCCTGCTCGAGACGCTCGTGCGCGCTAGCACCAACGCCCAGCACATTCGAAGAGCCACAAAAGGCATGGTCTTTCTTGCAACGCCCTTCCGCGGGACATCGTTCCAGGCTGCCGCCGTCTGGGCGGAGCCCGGCCTGCGAGCCTGGGCGATGGCCCGCAACGGACAAGTCAGCCATCTGCTGAACGCCGGTGCCAAGGGATCCACGTTTGAAGTGCGAGAATGCGTCCGGAAATTCACGCAGCTTTGCATTGACGGAGACTACCCCTACCAAGTGTCCACCTTCTACGAGAAAGGAAAAACGAGCCTAGTGCGCAGAGCGTTTCCTTTCTTGCCAGGTTGGCTCTTCAGGGGAGAACAGGTATGAACATGAATAATGGAAAGCCGTCCCGTACAGCGCGTTCACAACCCTAACGTAACCCAATCTAGCTTGTCGATGAGGACTCGGCAACCTTGGAAATCGTCCCCGATCCGGTGGCCCTCGACAGGCCGCACATCCTCATGAACAAATTCAAGGACCCCTGGTGCGGCGAGTACAAAACGGTTGCCGGGAAGATCGCGAACATGGTCACAGACATCTGCGATAACATGCCGCTCGCACAGGCGGACGCCTGGATCCGCGACAATCACTATCCCAACGAGCTCAAGATTGAACGGCTCTCGGGTGACATGCTCGAGATGGACCAATGCTACATCAATCTCGTCATTGTACCGCAGTCCCACGAAGGTGCAGACGGTACGACACCGCAATCGCAATCGCCGTTCTCGCTCCGGCAGCGGCTCAACGTCAGCATGCCAGGCAATAAGCCCCTGGTCGAGCTGCCAACACTCTTCGACGCACGCCCAACACCCGGCGGTAAGACGAAAGAGCCACGACAAATATTGATTCGAGGACGCGCAGGCATCGGGAAGTCAACTCTCTGCAAGAAAATGGTCCATGACTTTCTTTACAGCGGTAGTTGGAAGGCACAATTCAGCCGCGTGCTTTGGGTACCATTGCGGAAGCTGAAAAAGCTCGACCCTAACATAGACCAAGGGGATCTGCTTCACATCTTGTATTTTTTGAACCACCCAAAGGGCCGCGAACTTGCCGGTGCATTATGGAGTACTGTTGGCAAGCCTGCCGATGGCCGTGGTACGCTGCTTATCCTCGATGGTCTCGACGAAGTATCGAACCTCTTGGATCGAGAAAATCCTGCGTTCGAGCTTCTCGCAGGTCTGTTAAACAGCCCCAACGTCATTGTCACGTCTCGGCCATATGTCACATATCCAGCGCTGAAAACGCTCGACCTCGAATTGGAAACGGTTGGATTTTTGCCCGAGCAGGTAGATGCCTATCTCACACAGACTATCGGCGACGAGCAGAAGATCAGCAACATTCAGGATTTCCTTTTGGCGCGCCCGCTTATCGGGGACCTTGTCCGGATCCCCATCATGCTGGACGCCCTCTGCCTCATCTGGGACGACGACTTTCGTGATCGCAAGATGCCGGACACCATGACCGCCATCTACAAGGCCCTTGTTTTGCACTTGTGGCGTAAAGATTTCCGACGGCTGGATAAAGAGCCCCAAGTTGATGCCCGGAAGCTTTTTGACCCTGAGATTGAGCGCCTCGTCAGTCCCGAAACCAAACACCTCGGACAGCTCGCTTTCAGTGGACTGTACAGCGAAGTGACCGAGTTTCAGTCATCACATCGAAGCACGCTGTCCAAGCCTACTGCAACGCCACCCAATGGCCCTGGGACCCTCGATCAGGCGATCGAGGGTCTCTCTTTCCTACGGACATCAGACTCCCCGGCAAACCGACGCCACCACTCGAGCTACCACTTCTTGCATCTGACCTTCCAGGAGTACTTCGCCGCACAGTATTTTGTACATCAGTGGAACCATGGGGAGGATCTCGAATACATGGACTTCAACGCCAGAAAGCCCGAGACTGTCACCCATCCCAAAGCGTTCCTCCAGCAGTGCAAGTACGATGTACGCTACAACATCTTCTGGCGCTTTGTGGCAGGTCTTCTTGATCCCGAGGAAAGCGACCAATTGCCTGCCCTCTTCGGCGCCATCGAGGAAGAGCCACGCGATTTTCTGGGACCCACACATCAGCGGCTGCTCATGCACTGCTGGAGCGAAGTGGACGCCTCGACGTACCTACCGGATCGCTCCAGATTCGAAGAAAACCTGGCAGAGTGGATACTCTACGAGTTCTATCTGACCAAGAACTCTTTATTAGTAAGAGAATCCGAATGTCCACAGCGAACCCTTCGCGCTGTAATGGTATCGCCTTCAAATAGCATGACAGCAGTAATGCGAAACGAAATCCTACAGAAGTCACTATTTTATAGGAAAACACAAATGTCGAATCGCATGGCGTTCGTCAAGAACAAGGACAGTTACACCCGGGATGCCGCTGTTCAAGCGTTCACAAGAAAAGAGACGTTGCCAGGCAAGGTCCTTAAGGCCCTAGAGAATCTGGTTATAGACACGAACATGGAAACCCAGTCTACCGCTGCTCGCTACATCGAAAGGTCTGCGGAGGAGTTTAAGCCGCCTGTTAAATCTACGCAGTTGGATGGAGATGGCCAAGCAGGCGCTTCTCAACCAAAGGTACCAAAGTCATCGACCAAGGACGCCGCGGCGATGCCGAAACACTCTGAGCCTGCCGTCCAATTACGCGCTTCTCAAGTGCTGGACAGCCAAGAGGCGCCATCGGACACATCCGTCTCGGACCTCGTGGCCATGCTCAAAGACGAGCGCCACAACGTCCGAAAAAAGGCTACTCGGGCCTTGTTAAAACAAACCAGTTTACCAGACAAGGCCGCATCGGAGCTCGTGGCACTGCTTAAAGACAAGAATGAGTACGTCCGATATAACGCCATCCTAGTCTTGAGCAGGAAAGCGACGTTGCCATACGCGGCTGCCTCAGACCTCGCAGCATTGCTCAAGGACGAGGACGTGGACGAGGACGTCCGACTTGGCGCTGTTCGGGTGTCAAGTAAATATAGTATGCCGGCGAAGACCCTCGAGACTGTTGGATTCGCGTCCCAAGGAATACCGTATTCCACGTTCTGCAATATCCAATTTGTAGAATCTTGGTATGGGATCTGGCTGACCTACAGTTTTAGCGGACAATGGATATTGTATGTCGACGGCAAGGTTGGTGAGCATCGCGTGTGCATCATTGACGGGCCAAGTGGACGCCAAACCGCTTATTTTAAGGACGAAGGCGACTATCAGAGATTCTTGGACGCGCTCGAAAAAGGTCGCCGGCTTTGGCAGGTCCCTGAAGAGTTGTGAGATGGCCTTGTGCGAGAAGCTTCGAGTAGTTCTTGAGGCATATATCGTCTGGAATAAAGGGTCCTGTATCTATAAAGACATGTCTGTTTAGTTTACTCGTTCTGAGACTGTCTTTCGTGTACGGCTTTGTACTCCGTACTCTACCTGATCTCCATGTATACGTCCCTACGGGACAGACGCTATTAAATTTAAATATATAAAAGTATCGACATAATGAATCCCATCGAATAATATTATTTATAAAAACTTTAGAGTAATTTACCAAACCCCATTTACGACGGCCCCCTTCCTTCGAAATAGATACACGTTTAAGAACTATCGTACATTTCACCCTCTCACAGATACGGTGTTGTTCCCCCATCACGATTTACGGCTTAGTGCTTTGCAAGAGCCTTAGCTCCACTATGAACATCACCAGCTTGCAGCCTCGATTGTCTCGAGACACAGATGCTCTCCTTTTTCGTATAGATTTCTTTTTTGTTCTTTACAAATTATCGTCTTTTCGGCTATGCTACACTCAGAAGCAGAAGTCCATCACCGGCCTGAACACGGTCGCCGGGCTCCTTGAGGATGGCCTCGACCTTGAACCGCTCCGCTGCCGCGCTCGGCGCGCGCATGGCAATCTCCATCTTCATGGCCTCGAGGATCACCAGCACGCTGCCGCTCTGCACGATGTCGCCGATGGCGACGCTGACCTTCCACACGCTCGCAATCATCTGCGACGCGACTAGGATGTGATTTGGATCTGAGTGTTGTTAGAAACTGTGAAACTGTTGTGGCCAATAGGTGTTTTTTTTATGGATTATGGATCGAGAAAACTTACCATGCCCCGTCTGACTGGCACTTGCTTGCGCCGTGCTCTGCTCTGCCGCCTCCTTCTTCTTCGCCTCCACCCACTCAGCATAGATCTGGTTCTCCTTGTCGAGCTCCGCCTTGGTGCACCGCTCCTGCACTGCGCGCATGGCCGCCACCTCGTCCGCCGCGTCCGCGACCAGCCGGTCGTATGCGGCCAGGTCGAACAGCCCGGGCTCGATCCGGATCTCGTACATGCCCGAGGCCCACTTCCGCGCTGCGTCGTCAAACTCCTCGCGGCCGACCTCGTGGAACACGATCCGGTCAAAGGGCTCGAACAGCCACGGCATGCCGGGCGTCGCGTGCTTCCGCCGGCCGTACGTGTCCCAGCAGCAGCCGGGCAGCGTCAGCCCCCACAGCATGTAGCCGCCGGGGCTGTCCGTCGGGTAGATGGAGCTCGTCGTGCCGCCGGACCCCAGGCTGCCGGCGCGCGTCCACGTCCGCGCCGGGTTGTACTTGGGCACGAGGAGCTGGTGCCGCGGGTCGACGGGCGCGTAGAGGGGAAGGCCGCTGACGACGCCGACGGCGTTGACGAGGTGCTCGACGCCGAAGTAGGCGTCGCGCACGGCCTCGCGCGTGGCCAGCCCGTTGCTGCGCCGGATGAAGTCCACATTGTCGGGGAGGTAGGCGGCGCGGTCGCGCTGGAGCAGCATGTACTTGGCGACGGCGTCGTGGCACTCGCGCGGGTCGAACAGCGCCGGCAGGTGGATGATGCGGCTGGGGATGGTGTTGGTGAGGTTGCCGGACGACAGATTGTCCTTTTCGATGGCGAGGAACGCCTCGACGGCGTCTTCCTGCGAAATTGTGGCCGGGTCGAAGCAGACGAGGATGGAGCAGTTCTCGGCGATGCAGTCGGTCCGGAGGCCGCGGGGCGGGTTGGCCCGGATGGCGTTGGCGACCTGCTGGATGCGCGCGCGGAGCTTGATCTCGTACGTGCCCGGCCCGAAGACGCAGAGGATGGCGCGGTCGCCTTCTTGGCGGATGCACAGAGATGGTCTGTCCGGGGTCTCCGGCCGCCGGAACAAGACGCCGTCGCCGCCAGCGCCTGCTTCTTCCGATGAGGAGTCAACCGTCCAATCTAATGGAACCAGTTGTGTTGCACTGGCTTTGCCACCGCTGACATATTGCGCAATGCATGTGAGAAAGTCAGCGACTTTCTTCTCCAGAGCGAGGGCTTGCCCCCAGGTGATCTTCTCGAACCCGAGAGCATCCCCCGGCCGAAGCTGGCCCAGCCGCCAGAGGTCCGCGTGGGCGATCGTGTGTGTGATGATGAACCCCGTCTGGTTTTGCCCGTCCTGCGGAATGATGACCCCGGCGTCGCCGGTCCAGCTCACCGCTCCCGGGAACACGCCGTAGCCCACCATGTTGCTCGGGTGGCTCCCGCCCTCGCCGCCATCAGTTCGCGCCCATGCCGGAGGAACGCCTTCAAGACGGATGCCGGTCCGGCTCGAGTTGTGCGAGTACGTCCACTGCGACGAGAAGAGGTGATCCTGACCCTCCACGGTGATAAAATCCTCGTCGAACCACGGTCCCGGAAGGGCATACAGTTTCGGGGGGGCGTTCTCTGCTGCGATGGCAGGGATCACATTGGGCGGCAGGCTCACGGGCGCCAGCGCGGACACATCCTGGCCCACCTTTGCGTCCATGAACAAAAAGTCGCCCGCCCGCATGCAGCGCCCCTGGTAGCCGCCCCATCCCACGCTGGGCGTCGTGGCTTTGGAGCCCAGGTACGTCGCCACCCCAGGAAGGCCACCGCGGATGGCCAAGTACGCGCGGGCGCCGCCGCGTCCCAGCTCCACGTCGCCAGTGGCAATCGTGGCGTTAGGAGGCAGGATGTGCCGCGCCCACCGCGCCGCCGGCTTCCCGTTGATGGTGAAGGAAAAGTCGGCGCCGCACAGCGCGACCACGGCCGGGCCGAAGAACTTGATGGTCGGCCCCATCATGGTGATCTCGAACCCTTCCATGCCCTCGGGGTTGCCCACCAGCAGGTTGGCCACCCGGAACGACAGCGGATCCATGGGGCCCGACGGCGGGACGCCGTTGGGAATGCCCACCCGGCCCGGGTAGTCCTGGATGCTGGTGTACGCACCGGCCTCGACAAACTCCAGCGCCGCGGGCGCGTATTCGAAGCGCGTCGTGAGCATGTTGGTGGTCGTGTTGCCGGCCACAAAATCGTGGCTCTCGAGCACCTGGGCCAAGAAGTCCAGGTTCGTGGGCGGGCCGCACATCTGCGTCTGGCGCAGGGCGGCCACAAGTGCCTCGATGGCCTGCTGGCGGTCGGCCGCGTGGATGATGATCTTCGCTAGCAGCGGGTCAAAAGACGGCGAGATGGTCGTGCCCGTCTCCACCCACGTATCAATGCGCAGGCCAGGCAGCTCTGGGAACTGCACATGCTGTAGCAGGCCCGGCTCCGGCCGGTAGTCTTTGGCCGGGTTTTCGGCATAGAGCCGCGCCTCGATGGCATGCCCCTGCGGCGTGCCGTCGGCGTGGCCGTATTTAGTGTAGAGCGTGTCTTTAGGCAGGCCGCCGAGGCCCCGAAGTTCCGCATCGGCCTGCACCAGCATCATCTCCACGAGATCCACGCCGAAGCAGAGCTCCGTCACGCCGTGCTCCACCTGCAAGCGCGTATTCATCTCCAAGAAGTAAAAGGCGCCCGTGTCGTCGTCGACGAGGAACTCGACCGTGCCCGCCGACTTGTACTTGACGGATGCGGCCAGCTTCGTGGATGCCTCCCGCAGGCGCTGCCGGAGCTCCGGGTGGCGGAGGACGAAGGGGCTCGGCGTCTCTTCGATGACCTTCTGGTGCCGCCGCTGCACGCTGCACTCGCGCTCGCCCAGAAACAGCACGTCGCCCAGGCCGTTGCCGAAGATCTGCGCCTCGATGTGGCGCCCCGACTCGACGTATTTCTCCAGGAAGACGCCGCTGTCGTGGAAAAGAGCGCTGCCTCGGCTCTTGACGGTCTCCACGACCTCGCGCAGGTCGTCCGGCGAGTAGCACCGCTGCATGCCCATGCCGCCGCCGCCGGCCGTGGCCTTCACCATGACGGGGTAGCCGAGCTTCGCGGCAGCGGCGTGCGCCTCGTCGACGGAATCGATCATGGGCGTGCCGGGCACCACAGGCACGCCGGCCTGGGTGGCGAGGTCGCGCGCGGTGTGTTTCAGGCCGAAGTCGAGCAGCGTCTCGGTTGCTGGGCCGATGAATAGGATACCCGCGGCCTGGAGCTTCCGGGCGAAGTCGGCGTTCTCGCTGAGAAACCCGTACCCGGGAAGGACAGCCTGGACGTTGTGGGCCTTGCAGATTCGGATGATGTTCGCGTCGTCGAGGTAGCCGCGCGAGCCGTCGCCGTCGAGCGCGTACGTCTCGTCGGCCAGCCGCACGTGCAGGGCGTCGGCGTCGTCGGCCGTGCTGATGGCGATGGCCGTGATGCCCAGCTTCTTGCAGGACCGGATGAGGCGCACGGCGATCTCGCCGCGGTTGGCGATGAGCACCCGCGACAGTTCCATCGTCATCGCAGCAGCTTTTTCGTCTCTTGTCTCTTTGTTCGTGTTATTGCTTCACGATAGAGCTTCTTGAAGATAGAGACTAACTATTGGGTGGAAGCTCCTTCACACCGTACGACATGGGCATAGTCTTAAGTCGCGTCATGCGCGAGACATACGGATCCCATGTTTCCACACATCCATCACTAGTTCGTACAGCTTTAGCTTCTCTTACACGTCTTCGATTTGCTTCTTTTCTTTCTTTTTTTTTTGAGTTCCCTATGACCAAACAGACGACGATAAGATATGGACAGGATAAGAAGATATGGATAGCAACGCGACATCAAGCGTCGAATCCGAGCTGTACTATTCGTCGTGCATCCGACCTATGAATTAAAAATGCGGGAAGATCGTAGTCGAGTCTTGGCAGCGTTACGCAGAGCCGCATCCGGTTGGGTCGGCGGCAGACCACGTTATCGTACCGGTGTTCCGCTCGCATGGGTATTTTTCGGTATTTCCTCTTTGATAGACGGCGAACTAGACGGATAGCTCCTGGATAGCCACCTCGTCTTATCAACACTAGCGGAGCGTGGAGAAGCCTGGGGAGCATCTGAGCATGTCACACTTTCTGCCTTTTCCAAAAGGAGAAACGGGAAACGCTGGAGATAATCCAGTCTTCGCAACAAGTGATCTGGATCCCTGATATACCCCTGATAGGCTGATACGTCACTGATATTCGAGAGCAACTACTCCATATGGATTAGAGATAATGTGCGATACGATCTTGTTGGAAATCCAGTTGTCCAGATATGAATTATGAATTGTCAAATACAGATTACGGATTGGTGTATTGCCGCCCGTATCTTCCGTCGTCTGTTTTATGAACTCCTGTTCAGCCTCCAAAACCCTGCTCTATATTCTTCCCGTGAAAAGTAACGACCTCTCATCCAAGCATCTCTTACTCTTTCACTTGGCATCCGGAATACAGCTCTAGAATACAAGTCACACTCTTCACACTACAAACTCTCACAATGTCGACCACAACAGTCACCGAGACGGAGCCCACGCTCACGGTGTCTTCGTCCATTCCCATGGAGACGGAGCCTGCTGCGCCCGCTGAGTCCAAGAAGCCGGTCGGCTACGACCCGGATGACCCGACCACCAACCTCAACGTGATCCCGTCCTTCGCCACCAAGGAGGAGGAGCGCGCCTGGGCCAAGGCCCAGATGGTCGGCGTCTTCCGCGTCTTTGCCCGCCTCGGCTACGCCGACGGCACCAACGGCCACATCAGCCTGCGCGACCCCATCGAGACCGACACCTTCTGGATCAACCCGTGGGCCCGCCACTTCGGCTGCATCAAGGTCAGCGACCTCATCCGCGTCACGCACGACGGCAAGTACGTCGAGGGCGCCAAGGTCAAGATCAATACCGCCGGTTTTATTATTCACTCCAACATCCACAAGGCCCGGCCCGACGTCCACGTCGTCGCCCACGCCCACTCCCCCTACGGCCGCGCCTGGTCCGCCTTTGGCAAGCCCATCGAGATGCTGACCCAGGACTGCTGCTACTTCTACGACGACCTGTCCGTGTACGGCGGGTTCGGCGGCGTCGTGCTGGCCAGCGCCGAGGGCACCGAGCTGGCCCGGCAGCTGGGCCCCAAGAACAAGAGCCTGATCCTGCAGAACCACGGCCTCATCACCTGCGGCTCGACCCCGGCCGAGGCCGCCACATACTTTATCACCCTGGAGCGGGCGTGCCAGACGCAGCTGCTCGCCGAAGCGGCGGCCGCCAACGGCCTGAAGAAGCAGGTCGTCGGCGACGAGGAGGCCCGGTACACGAAGAGCTGGCTGGGCACCAGGGAGGTCATGTACATGTGGTTCCAGCCGGAGTACGAGGCCGCGCTGAAGGAGTCGGGCGGTGATTTCCTGGAATAAATAAATAAATAGTGCAGGTAGTACAATGCATCATTCGATATCATGTTTTGACTCCATAAGATGTGTGAAACATTAGGATCGAAGTGCGTAGTCTCGTTGCAGATCCTGCTACAACTCATAACATATTTAAAACTGCGTCTGTGTGTGAAAATTGTTTCACAAAATGTGAATGGAGAAGATAAGAGTACAAGGTACTATTCTGTCAAGTTGAACGGTATGGTGGTAAAGACGACTGGATTTACTTGAACTACGTGCTTGCCTCTCCGCCTGCCTTGTCTTTCGTATTGCCACCTTCTTGAGCCGACGCCACTACACGGCCCCCCTCGTCCACCACTTCTGTGTTTGCACGCGCTGATGACGCCTGGGCTTGCTCAGCTTGGGAGTTGTTGCTGCTCTTTTCGGGAACCGTGGCGGCCTCAAAAAAAGTGACCTCAGTGTGCGTCTTGTCCTTGGCGGCATCGCCAGGGCTCTCAGGCTCATCGCCACCGTCGACAGCCTTCCCCTCGTGCGGCGACCCGCCCTTCTCACCCCCACGCTCCCTCCAGATCTCGATCGGATCGATCGCCTCTTCGCCCTTTGCTTTGGCCCAGCTCTTGGCCCGGTCCGTGAAGTTGCTGCTTTGCGGGTCGCGCAGCGCCGTGAAAATGCGCCCCGCGCTCGTCTGCTGGATCAGCAATCGCTGCCGGCTCAGCCTGTGGTGCTGGAAAAGCGCCGTAGCCAGCGCCGCCAGGAGGCTGAGCAGGAGCCCCAGGGCGACCAGGAAGGCGGGGATGCCGAAGAGGTAGTTGTACTGCACCACCTCCACGGTTGGCGTGACGCGGGCGCGAGGGGCGCCTTGCATTGACGCGGCGGCCGAGCCGACGGCCGAGAAGCTCTTGGTCCCGACCAAGAGAGAGGCCACACAATCTGTGAAGACCAGGTTCTGCATGAGCCCGGCGGTCGAGGCATTCTGGGTGGCGTTCTGCCATTTGAAGAACAAGGCCAGATTGTTCTGCCCCGTATAATCCACAGGGACGACCGAGAGAATAGTAGCGCCCACAGCGTAGGCTTCTCCGATGCAGGCCGAGACGGCGTCTGTGCCGGGCAGATTATACGAACTGTAAGTCAAGAAAATCGGTGTCGGATCGTAGTATCCCGGCAGATACAGCGAGCTCTTCCGGACTGTGGACACATTGGCGTCTCCTTGGTACGAAGCCGACACCAGACCCCAGACGAGACTGATCTCCCCGGTGCCATACAGATCGCCTGCTTGTTCGATGCCCCAGAGAGGCATGTCGTCGGGCTTCTCGTAGGCCTTGTCCTGGATGTTGGTGACGTTGAGGCCTTGGAGCGAGCTCGTCGTTCCGTTGTATGTGAAGTAGACCGTCTTGATTTTGGCCTTGACGGTACTGACGCAGGAGTAGATCGGCTGAGTCCAGCTGCTGTTCGCCTCGAATAGCGCCCCGGGACTGCCATCCGCGTGGCGCGGCGTTCCGTACATCAAGTTGCAGGCGATGAGGACGTTCGATATATTGGCAACGGTACCGGTGTATGTGCACACAACAGCTAGATCTCCATATTAGCAAGGCCTCCAAGTAGCAATGCTACCCCCCCGGGTCTCCCCGTAACTTACACGTATCCTCGAAGAAAGTCGAGTTGATGTTGAATGGGTTCGGGTACGGTTTTGAGTTCTGTGGCGATGAGCCGTTCACAATCACGCCGCCACTGCCATCTGTCCCCAGTTGCAGGTACGCCCCGTAACCTAGGTTGGTTCCAGGAGCAGGGACCTGGCCGAATGATATAGTGTCTGGAAGCGCCATGGGAAACTGCTTTCCCACGTAGGAGTCCAGATAACTGAACGCCGTGGTATGGACATCGCTGGAATTGCTATTTATGGATGTGACGTTTAAATATGCAGCAGTGTAGGCGTTGTTCAGCCATGCAGACTTATAAGCCCGGCCGTACAGATCGGGGTTGGCCTGTGCGTCAGAGATGTCGACCTCCGGGTATGTTTGGACGAGGTTCGAAAAACCCCCGCGATCAGTGAGCACGTAGCTCGCCGCGGATAGGTACGTCGATGTCGAATTTGGTGTAATCGTGAAATCGAGCGTCAGATTCGTGTCCACGCAGACGGTCTCTGGCTCGAGAAAGAGCAGATCCTCCACCCACGAAGCGCCTTTCGAGAAGCCCGGAGGAAAAGTATGGTTCCGAAAGCCGACGCCGCCGTTCACCATGTCGACAACAAGCCCTTCCACGGCCAGAAAGTCCGCACTCCCGATTAGGCTCTGGATAATGCGGAGAACGCCGATGTCATAAGCCGAGCCGTTGTTAAGAGATGTGTCAGTTGTCGGCAGATACTGCCGGTACTGAATATCGAAGAAGTTAGATACGGTGGGCTCGTTCTCTGTTCCACTGGAGTATGTATCTAGAATGCGCTGCGGGATGGAAACGTCGTAGCCATTTGGATACTCGTAGTCTACCGACCCATTGCTGAACCCTTCAATGAAGGTGACGGTGTCCGAAAACGGACACGTCACGGGCTGAGTAGTCCACGCGGGCAGTCTGATGTAGCATATCCGAGAAAAGTACGGAGTCCCTCTCGAGAATGTTCCCTGTCCAAAGACAGAGCCGTCTGAAGCGAGTTGGAAAGAGGCT
This sequence comes from Sporothrix brunneoviolacea, assembly GCA_021396205.1. NCBI lineage: Eukaryota > Fungi > Ascomycota > Sordariomycetes > Ophiostomatales > Ophiostomataceae > Sporothrix > Sporothrix brunneoviolacea. The sequence continues at coordinate 74,780 of WNYD01000078.1, forward strand.
TCAGTGGGAGAGGATTCGACCCAGGCCTGAGAGAGTCCAAATGGCGTCATGATTCCGGCAAGCGAGATCAGGTAGGTCATAAATGTGATGGCCATGGTCAAGAGCAGCACGGGGCCATGGACACCATGGTTGTAAGCGCTGTCCGTCCGGAGGAGGGATGGCCAATGCGATCGTGCAATCGCTTGACCTGCGACCGTCCTAGAAAATCAGACTGTCAGGAGCCTAGCGTATAAGATATGAACTGGATCTTGTTATTATTATGACGCACCAAGTCGCGGCGGAGTTTCTGTCTCGAAGAAATCCGCCGAGGACGAACGTGAGAGCTAGCATGGTCACGACATTTGCTGGGATTCGTCAGCTAAGCAGAAGCCTCGACTCTACGACGCCGAGATCGCGAGCTATTTGGGCGGCTGTGTCATTCTCACTGATGAATATCACGGCCTGGATGAGGCCAGCAACGTTGCTAATGGTCGTTTGCAGAGACATTTCAAAGGCCTCGACAGCTGTTGGCCCAGCATTTATTTATTGGTAGTTCTTTGTTTGGTAGATGCAATTTAATACATTGATGGTGCGGACAGAATATTTAACAGAATTATGAATGACTCTATATGAGAAGGTACATTGTGTGATTTGAGCTTGGGAACCACGAGTTCTACAATGGCAGATGTATTTATTTGAGATAGAGCTTCATTCCCAAGAGTCGGTTTTGATTCAAGGCAAGGCGCGGAGCTTGGGCTAACCTCACTTTCGGTTCGGTCTGGCGCGATGTATGCTTAAGCTGGGATGAAGCACTGCAACCCCAGGCGCGCAGCCACGGACGCCCAACTGATCAGGCACTTGAGGGAGGAGGAGGGCGCAAGGGTTTATCATACAGAGGCCAATGAACGGCGTTTCTGTCTCGCTTCGTAATGCTCGTATATGTGGTTTCGCTAAGCGCACTTCAGGTGGCATATTTTAGAGAACTTCATTTGTCTAGAGGAAAGCACAGCCCTGGCGGTGCTGTGGGCAGTGGCTAGGCCAATGAACATCGCAAACATCGCAGCCTTGCGTAGTGATAGCATCGGGCCGTCTGCCCACCTGCTTTAGGGGGCGTCTTTTATTCCCGCACTCGAGAAAGCACAGCCCCAACGCCGCCGTGTCCTGTCGCCTGCTAGCTCGTCTGCATAGTTTGTGGATACATCAGAGCAGAATGAAGTCATTGAGGCTTCCAAGAGCCATATACATCATTTTCCACAAACGATCCTCGCCTACTGTGCAGTCCACGAAATCAATTGCGCCATGAGAATGTATGAATTAGTTGCCCTCGTACGACTGATCGTCTGGGTAGGACGAGCGACGGCGGTAGTTCCTATTACTGAGCGAGCGGTACTCCATCCCCGGCAGGTTGTAGCTTCTGCAGTCGTTACCGTCAATTCTACGACTGTGCACCTCGATCCTACTTCCGCCTTTGACTTTTGTGCTGGAGACGGCAGCATCTGCGATTATGCCAACCAACTATCAGCCGACTGCGACGCCTTTGTGGGTTCACAATTTATCGAGTGCATCTGTGGAAATGGATACGTATCGGTCAACCAGCAGTGAGTCATGCGTCTATAAGCAGAGAGACAATCCCGTCAAGCTCACCAAGTTAACTACCAGGTGCTTGTGGTGCGAGAACCAACTTGTCGGCGGCTTCAATATCGGTAATTCTACCATGGACGAAGAGGAGTGCTCGAGCTATGGCTTCACAGTTGCTCCGATTCCGTCGAGCATCCTCGCCGCGGAGAGCTCGTACAACGCCACAGTCTTCCAGACATCGTCATTTACCTTCCCTACAAGCTATTCTGTTTTCATAACGACTGTTACCGGCGGTGATCCCGATTCTACGCTGTTCACTTCGACTCCGGCGGCAACTGGCGCTTTGGAAACTGCGTCAACAGCGCCGGCGAACAAGATAAGAGAGCCCGGGTTCTGGGGTTTCTTGGTGTTTCCGGTACTGGTTTGTTTCTATCAGGTCTGGTATTTTGGGGTCTTGTAAATTTTGCAGTGAATATCCTGGCCCCGAAATGGTATCGATACAACAATGCTTAAGCTGCAATTACTTCGTGAAGCAAGGAAGCCATGGTTGGGAGAAATGCTTAGGAATGCGAGGAGAATCTCTTTGACTGGTACCTTTAGCATTCTTTACCGACTCTAACACTCCTGCGTCTCGACACATCTGCAAGATTTTCTGAATGGTACTGCACCGAGAAGCGTTGTCCCATACTTTGTCCTGGGGTCCCGGGGACTGCATAGCAGAACCAAGGCTTATATAGAAATCAAATAAGACTAGCCGATACCTTACATGATAAGCATTGGGGAAGAAGAGAAGTAGAAGAACGGGCAAAAACAAAAAAAAAATGACGAAACTCGATTACGAAAGCAATATTGCGGTGCTTGGGATTGCAATGGTACCAGAGGAGCAATAAATAAAGGTTTTTTTTTTTTTACTGGACGAGAGGAGGGTAAGCTTTTCTGCTGTACATGCCCTGCTACGTACACGTTGGTTTCATAGTGACTAGCTATATACAAACAATCAAAATAAAAGACACATTTAGTTAATGAAGGGAACCTCGCCCTGAGGTGTGACGCGAACTAAGTGCCGCTTAGTGTCTTTGTCAATCGCGTAATCCAGGGTCACCGAGTGCTGCGTCATGCGGTTGTCGTAGACGACCACGCTGCCCTCCTCCCACTTCATGCGCGTCTGGAAGTCGATGCCCCGGTACAGGTGGTCGAACAGGAAGTTCAGAAGGAGGTCGCTCTCCGGCTTGCGCAGGCCGACGATCTTGGTGGTATACTCCGCGTTGACCCAGAGGGCCTTGCGGCCCGTGACGGGGTGCTTGCGCACCACGGGATGGATCGTGTCCAGGCCGGGCCGGCGAGCGAGGTTCGTCTTGGTCGACAGCAGGTTCTGGCGCGTGCCAGAGTGGACGGCGCTCAAGGTCTCGAGGAAGGCCTTCATCGGGTCTGAGAGGCGGTCGTACGCCACCATGGCGTTCAGGTACAGGGTGTCGCCGCCCACCTCGGGGCCGGCCAGCGTCGCCAAGAACGTGGTGCAAGGCGGGTTGCTAGATAAGTCAGCAAGAGAAATTCTTTTCTTAATAAAATGCAGGGAATGGGCATAAAGGCACAAACATTTCGTAGGACATGTCGGTGTGCCAAGACAGCGTGTTGAGCTGGCCCTCCTTCTGGATGTCCAGGAACGAGCCGACGTCGCTGTCGCGGTAGACGACGTTCAGCTCGGGCTGGTCCTTGGGGTGCAGGCCCCACTGGTGGACGTGCAGCCGGCCGAAGTAGCTGCCGAACTCCTTCATCCACTCCGGGCCGCGGTCGACAAAGTCCTGGTCGCGGAAGACGATCACGCCGCGCTCCGTCGACCACAGCGCCAGCTCGTCCTTCTGCTGGTCGGTCAGGTCGCTCAGCTGCACGCCCCAGACCTCGGAGCCGATGTTGGGCGTGAGGTCGCGCCTCTTGGGGATGACCGAGAAGAGCGACTTCTTCTCCGGGTCGGCGCGCGAGGCGACGTCGACATGGTCGTAGGGAGACAGCGGCGGCTCAGACGTGAGGGTGTTGTACGGCAGGTAGTCCTTGTACTTGTACTCGACCTTGTCGTAGTCGATGTTCAGCTTGTACGGGATCTGCGTGGGACCCTTGGGGTTGATGGGCACCTCGGCGAGGCAGAGGGGGAACTTGAAGTCCGCCGGCGGCACGAAGTCCGGGTTGGGGACTTGGCTGGTCTGGTACTTGGGTGCCGTGAGCGTCACAGTCGTAGGGCCGGCGGCCGTAGAGGTCTGAGTAATTGTGGTTTCTGACATCTTGGCGACGATGGTTGGTTCGCAAAGAAGAGTTATGACTTTTTGCGCTTGATGTTGTGTTGTTCCGCAAAACAAGTAAAGAAAAAAATCTTACAAGACCTTTCTATGTTGACGATGTTCGATTCTTGTGTTTGGGCTCTATATAGACCTGGCGTTTCCTGGGGCTTTTCTCTCTAGATCCGAGATTTCACAAGAATCTTCTTCGTGTCAGACGAGAAGTGGGCAGAGCCGAGGGTTCCTGACAGACTTCCAAGTGGACTTGACCCTATTGCCGGATCTTCAGATCTTTCAGACGAGATAGTATCAAGATAAAGTATCACGTGGCGATTCGCGTTTCCAGGAAAGGCCAACCTTTGCTATCAAACTGTCTGAGTTATCTATATCGTTTACCGGCGATGTTCTTTGGAAGATCGAACATTCCATATGGGCGGATCGCCTGCGGGTCGAGTGGCAAGATCAAAACATCTGCTATCGTCTTCTGTTATCATTCTCGTCCAAAATAGCAATATTAGTTGTCAGCCTCGATCGTCCCTCTTTCTACCCCGTAGTTTCTTTACGATCTAGGGCAAGCGAGTCGCCGGCGTCTCGCCTTTCCTAACTAGGCCAGATTGCCACTATCAAGACCGCCACGATAACAAAGAGATATTTTAGCGGCGGCTACATTTATCTTCAATATGCTGCATGGTAAGCTTCCCCAACCCCAGGAAATTCATATCTTGTCCTTGATATCAGAACATCTTGGAAGCAAGGGAATTGGATATCAATTTCGTAAACCGGGGAAGACGATATCCGCGTAACACATCTGCACATATGGACTAGTCTGAATAGCCGTAGGAGCCGAGCTGATATGTCCTTTTCCCCGATGAATACGACGCAGCAATGGAAAGAAGAGAGTTGGTTTCCAACTTTTCAGCTTGTTTATATTTGCGGTTTCATTGCCAGGCCCGAAAAGGTGCCGGGGTTCGTAACCTGGCTGTCCAGTAAAGGCTGTCACAACGCCAGCCCCAAAAGTGCCAACAGCAGCGGCTACTACGATGCCAAGGCTTAAGGATTTGTGTGCATAGTGCACTAACGGTACCTGGAGCACGGATGTTAAATGCAGGAGAAGGTGTAATACTCCGTAATATGGAACCTCTCTGTGATGCTCCCTGGCCCTTGGCATTGGTGTTGGCACTGGCATTGGCATTGGGAGCAAGAGTGGGCGTGGTCTTAGGCTGAGCCTTAGTGGCTTTCTGCTTATGACAAGGTTGCCAAATTCACGAACACCCTATTGGTCGAGACTGGCGCAACTCGGAACCTCCCTACAGCAACGTCCTCTCCCTATCTCACCCAAGACAGAGCTAAAATTCAGGCTAGAGATAAGTTGGGTCCCTTCTGTGTCCCAGAGATACGCATCGACTTAGCTAATGGCACACACTCGCTAGTTCCGTTGACCGTCTTGATGCAACCTGTTCGAGCTCTGTTTCTGTCTCGATAAGAACAGAAACTCGAACGCCACCGTTTGGAGTGTCGAGATAATACACAAGAGCGCAGGAGGCGGTCCCGGCGTTCAAATAGCAAGGGGTCGAGACTCCTCCTTCTGGAGATCTTTGCTCTTTGCGAACCCCAGCAGCCCTTTTCCATTCTCCCATCCTTACGTGGAAGCAATAGTCGACCACCCGGCCACTGCTCGCATCAACACCTCCTCCCACACATCTCCCCTTCGCACATCTCTTTCTGTTTACTCGCAGCAATGGGCAAGTCCGACGTGACCGACGCGGTCGCTCCGTCGTCTCCGTCATCCCGGGTTTCGTATGGCGATGGCGAAGTCATTCAGGACTCGGATATGAAGCATCAGGACGGCGATGTGGCCCTGGGCTTCATTGAGCGGCACGAAGGCTTCGAGTACACGCCAGAGCAGGAGAGGGCTGTTGTCCGCAAGATCGATCTCTGGCTCATGCCACTGGTACGTGTGATACCTACAAAACTCCATATTCTTTTGAAAGTCCAAGTTACTAACCATGTATTATTGTCGTTAGATGTTGTACGTCTCCCTCACAGCTTCATCCTCTCTTATGACTCTGTCCCTCCAAAACTCACTAACGTCGCCATGTCTATAGCGTGTCCTACATCATTCAGTACATGGACAAGTCTGTCATGTCCCAATCGGCCATCTATGATCTTCAGACCGATCTAAAACTCGTTGGACAGGATTATTCCTGGTGCTCGTGAGTTCACGCTCCGATCCCGTGCTACTTTTCTTTTGTTCTTGTTTCTAACCTCTTACAAAGGTCCATCTTTTACTTCGGCTATCTGATTGCCCAGCCTGCTGCCGCCTATTTCCTCACATTCTTCCCCAATGGCAAGTTCGTTGCATTCACGTCCATGTTCTGGGCCATCGTCCTCTTTGCGACTGTGGGATGCACCAACTTTGCGGGCCTCGCCACCGCTCGCTTCTTCCTGGGTGTGGCCGAGGCTGGCATCTCGCCCGCATACGTCTTGATCACCGGCTCGTGGTACACCAAGGACGAGGTGCCCCTGCGTATGGGCGTCTGGTTCTGCGGCAACGGCGTTGCCATCTTCCTCCAGTCGGTCATCTCCTACGGCATCGGGCATATCACGACGACCTCCCTCCCCGTCTGGCGGTGGTTTTTTATCATCTTTGGCATCATCGGCCTTTTCTGGTCGGTCGTCCTCTACTTTTACATGCCGAACGACATTCTCACCGCCAAGTTCCTGTCCGAGGAGGAAAAGATCATTGCCGTCGAGCGCATTCGTCGCAACAGAACGGGTCTCGCCAGCTCCAAGTTCAAGAAGCAGCAGTTTATCGAGGCGATCACCGACGTCAAGGTCTGGTGGGCGTTCTTCTACACAATCATCTGGATGATTCCCGAGTCGACGGTGGCGGCGTTCGGGTCGATTGTGATCAAGGGTTTCGGATTTGGCACGTTTGAGAGCTCCCTCCTGAACATGCCTCTCGGCGCCACCGAGATCCTCGGACTGCTCGGCGCCGGATACGTGTCGCAGCGGTGGCCCAACATGCGGTGCATCATGATGGTTGTCTGCAACATTCCCGCCCTGATCGGCGCCGCTCTGATCAACTCGCTGCCGAAGAGCAACCATGCAGGTCGTCTGGTGTCCTTCCACATCACCAACTTCACCATCGGCAGCCTTACCATGCTGTGGTCGCTCACGAACTCCAACATTGCCGGCCACACGAAGCGGACGACGACCAATGCCATCCTGTTCATCGGATACTCGGCTGGTTTCATCATTGGGCCGCAGTTCTTCATCAGCACGCAGGCACCTACGTACCGCACTGGATTCTTGGCCATGCTGATCTTCTTTGCTTTTGCCACGGTGCTCCCTGCGTTTTTCTGGTTGTACCTCACCTGGGAGAACAAGAAGCGGGCTGCAGCGCTGGCTGCCAGCGGCGAAGGCAACGTTGGCGTCCACAACGAGGAGTTCCTGGATTTGACGGACAAGCAGCAGATCCGCTTCGTGTATTTGAAGTAATATGTCGATTTTGGTCGCTTCGTGTAGAGGTTCCGTTTTTAGAGCAATAGTACAGTTTTGCTTCTTTATTTTCTATGTCTTTCCGGAAGGGCGGAGGAGGCCTGAGTTAGGTGTGGTTTTCACTTTTCACTTTTAGAATTTTACTTAAGACTACAATAGTTTTGAATACACGTTGCCAACCTTGGACTATTATTCTATAGGCTGAAAACCTTACAAGGAACGTCGGATTACTGTACTACGTAGGTATCATGGAGGATGTCTATGAAACACCCGTTATTTAAGAAAAATATCACTCAGTACAAGAGGAGTCAAATCATCCTCAGCAAATTCCATTACCAAACTATCCAAGACGCCTTAATGTAAGCATCACCAAGGATGCTCGGTTCGAGCTCTCCAATAGTTCGGCGAGGGTGTTTCAGTTCCATGGCTATTTATGCATGGCGCCGTGGCAACAAGCTGAAGATAGTATCAGAATGAGGCAGCTTCGAGATTTTGGCGATTGTTCAACGATCAACTACTGAGGCTGTCGAACGACTGGGTGAGTTCTTAGAAATACCTTTACATACTCTTACTATTACGACTACTATTATTATTATAATTATTATAATATTGACTACAATTTCACAACCCGTACACACTCAGAAGTATATTTCAAAAAGGTTTATATTGCGGTATATCTACCTTCTAATCTGTAAAAAGATCCTCTGGAGCGTCTACTAGGTCGTTGAGGGACTTTTCCACAATGTCCACAGCGTCCCATAGGTCCTTTTCTTCGATCACCAATGGCGGCGCGATGCGCACCCGGTTTTCGACCGAGTGCGCAAGGACGCCGCGCTTCCTCATCAGAGTCGTCAGGCGAGCTGCCGTCACCTTCCCAGACGGATGCGACTCGTCGATATTGAATGCGCAGAAAAGGCCCCGGCCGGTTACTTTCACCGTAGTATGGGGCGACTTGATGTCTGATAACCGCTTAATCATCCGCGCTCCCAGCTCGAGGGACCGCTCTGATAGTTTCTCATCGACAAGAACATCGATGGCTTCAACGGCTATCGCACAAGCGAGTGGGTTTCCGGAGAAGGTCGAGCTGTGCCTGTGACGTGGTAAAAGCGAGTGTCAGCCGTCTAATCTCTACTACTAAGAGAAGGAAAGAAAATACTCACTCTCCAGGTCTCATCTGGCCCAAGACGTCCTTGCTGCCCACGACCATGCCGATGCTGTACATGCCTCCGGTGAGGGCCTTGCCGAGGATGACCAGGTCCGGGTGGACACCTTCGTTCTGGTAGGCCATGAGGTAGCCTGTGCGGCCGAAGCCGCTCTGGATCTCGTCGCAGACGAAGAGAGAATTGTTCTTCTTGCAGAGGTCGTAGGCCGCCTTGATGTAGCCGGGCTGGGTGGGGAGACATCCGGCAAAACCCTGCACGCACTCGACGATGACGGCGGCAATGCGGTCGCCGGCCACCTCGAAGGCATATTGCAGGTCCTCGATGTTGCTGAAGCCGATGACCCGTCCATTCACCGTCGTTCCGATACCGGGCGTGAACGGTCCATAGCCTTTAAGGTGAGCAACACGGTGTATTGACAAAAGAAGAGAGAGGATCGACCTGCTTACCATTGCGAATCTTGGGATTGTTGGATGCGGACAGAGGGCCTATGGACTTGCCGTGGTAGTTGCCGGAGATGGTGACCACCAGCGCCTGGTCCGGCTCGATCCCCTTGACGACATAGCCCCATTTGCGGACGACCTTGATCGCCAGATCGACGGCCTCGGACCCCGAGTTCATCGGGAAGGCCATGTCGAACTTCAGCAGGTCGCACAGCTTCTTGCAGAGGAGCGGGTAGTGCTCGTTGTGGTAGGCCCGCGAGGTCAGGGTCAGCTTCTGGCACTGCTCCATCATCACCTTGACGAGCCGGGGGTGGCAGTGGCCCTGGTTCACCACGGAGAAGGCGCTCAGAAAGTCAATGTATTTTTTGCCGTCAATGTCCCAGAGGTGCGCCCCCTGCCCCCGCGTGAGGACGACGGGAAGCGAGGACAGGCTCTTTGCGGCATACTGGTCTTCGACGGCGATATACTCTGCCGTCGAGAGCGCGCCGGTGCTGGGTACTGTCTGCGCCCCGCTCGCATCCGCAGACACTGAAATGGTTTGTGTTGTCGACATGGCTGCTGCTCTGCTGTTCTCCGAACTCCCGTCTCTGATGAGGTGAGTAATGCAGTCTTTATTGCTGGACTTATAAGGATAGAAACAGCCTTTGACTCTTTTGAAGGTTTTGGCCGTCAAATACAACAGAATATAAAGATACCCCAGTCTAGACAAGAGTGCCTATTGGTCCCGAAGCTGGAAACATTCACAATACCGTCCATGCACGCTTGGAGCTGCCACTAGCACAAGAGCTTGTCTGCCGATATACTCGCTGCATACTCCCCTCGACCTAGCTCGGTCGCCACCCTACCGGGGCCGTTGACACCGGGCTAGTAACTAGGACAATCCCCGTCCTCGATACGACGACGAGGCGGTTCCCGTTTTAGTCTCGCTTGATTAGGAAATGCGTAACGCCTTCCGTTAGGCTTGTATGTCAGACCCACTGATAAAGGAAACAGCTGTTTGTCACGGCTTGAAGCTCTTACAGATTATAGATTTGTGTCTAGATACGCCGGCCAGACTGTGGATATTTCGATTTTCGTTCGTCTTTTCCCACTACAATTCCCCTTTCGCTTGTTTGAGGGTATCGTTACGATGGCTGAAATGAGGTCGCGCGGCGGATGCGCCAACTGTCGAAAGCGCCGGCGCAAGTGCAGCGAGGATCGCCCGCGCTGCAAGGGCTGCGTCCAGCGAAACGTGTCTTGCGAGTACCCCGTGCGGCTCCAGTGGGCCGCCGTGACTGCTTCCAGCGTCGCCGCCCCTGAGGTTCGGCCGAGCCGGGCAAGACGCCCTGTTCAGGACACCATCGAGGTCGCCACGCCCGATGGCTCGTCGACCGCCGGCTTGAGGCTCTCGCGACCCTCACGACGCGGCAGAGTAGAAGACAGCCCGGACCGTGCGGTGTTCAGCATCCCACTGAGTCCCGAGCGCACCGGATTTATCAGAAACGCCGCCGCGCATGTGTCGCCGCACCAACGGTCCGACAGCCAGAGTGGCGGTTCGGTCCACTCCCCACAATCGCCTCCCAGTCAGCGTGGAAGCTCGCAGAGTGCTACACCAGAGCTCGGCGGCGGCGCCCGTGGCACGACTGCGATTGTTGCCTTTGAAGACGCGGGGATCGTGGACGGCTGGGACTTCAACGACAGCGACTTCTTCGGGGGGCTGAGCCCGGACCTCTTCGGCGATGCCGGCGAGCGGATTGCCTTTGCCTACTGGCTGAACTACCTGTCGGGCATCTTGCCGGCGCTGGACTCGGCCGTCAATCCCTACCGGAAGCTCTCGTCGCTCGCCCTCGCCTCGCCGGTCCTCCTCGACACCATCATCTCGCTCGCCACGGAGTACATGTACTGCCACGGCCGGGCGTCGCCCGAGCTCGTCATGAAGCGCCACGACAAGGCGATCAGCTCGCTGCGGACCCTGCTCGCCTCGTGCCAGACGGCGCCCGCGTTTTCCGGCGGCGGCGGCGGCGGCGACGCGGCGGCGGGCGACGAGGTGCAGCAGCAGCAGAAGGACCTGAGCCCCAAGCAGGCGACGCTGGCCGCCGTGCTGCTCCAGATCGCCAACCTCGTCTTCATCGGCGGGTCGGGAATCGACGTGCACCTCGCCTGCGCCATGCACTTCCTCCACGACCTCGACTACGTCAAGCGCGCCGTCCACGACTTCATCCCGCGCCTCCTCGTCCAGCGGTTCGCCTTCATCGACGTCACCACCGCCATCCTGCGCCGCCGCCGCCCCCACCTCCCGCCGGACTTCTGGCTCTTCGTGCCCGACGAGCACTACGACCGCACCGTGCCCTCGTTCCGCGAGATGACGGGGTGCCCGCAGCCGCTGCTCGGCTTCTTCTCGCGGGTGGCCCACCTGGCCGCCGACCTGGACGAGGGCGTCCGGGACGAGCACGCCGTCCTGCGCTCGGCGTCCACGCTCGAGACGGACATGCGCATCTACGCGCGGTCCCGCGTGACCTTCCGCACGACGCGGCCGACCAAGTCGCAGCACCTCGACAGCCTGAGCCAGTGCTTCTACTGGAGCGCGCACCTGCTGCTGCAGCGCCAAGTGTACCGCGACCCGGCCAGCTCCGCGCGCGTGCAGCACACGATCGACGACCTAGTGACGCTGATCAAGTCGATGCCTCCCGGCTGCGGCCCGGACTCGGCGCTGCCGTTCCCGTTTTATCTCTCGTCGCGGGACGCCGTCACGGAGAAGCACCGCGCGTGGGTGCGGCAGCGCAACATCGAGCTGAAGCACGTGTACCCCAGCCGCACGCGGGACTCCCTGATGGCGTCGATGGAACAGATATGGGCGGCGCTGGACGACAAGCGGCTGGAGCGCGAGGCGCTCGACAAGGACGCCGACGCCGTCATCCGGAAGCTCGAGCAGGCCCACGATTTCTGTTTGTTTTAGGAACATTTTGTAGGAAACTGAATATATTATTATGCTATCTAAACTGCTGCTGCTTTGATTGCTCGCCTCACTGCGTCGAGTGTTTCGAAAGGATCTGAGAGACCGAGAAGTAGACAGACATGTCAGTCATCGAATGTAAAAGGACACCAAAAAGAAACAAAAAACATAACTCACGTGGGAGATCGCTGTGGATGCAGCAGCTGAACTCGCGGCCTTCGAGGTTCATCTTGACGGCCTTGCCCGACTTGGACACGACGAGGTCTTCGCGGATGACCTTTTCCACTTTGGGCTGCATGTCCTCCAAGGGAACGCGTCCGTCGCGCCTACGACCATCCTGGTTAGCATTTTTCCTCGGGGAAGGTCAATACGTCTCAGAGCAGAGGGGAGAACTCACAAAATAGACATCAGCTTGCCCTCCTCGTTGTAGAAGATGTCCGGGTAGAACTCCGGCACGTACGGTATCCGCCGCTCCTTGGCCATGCTCTCCATCCGCGTGCCCGCGATGATCAGCATCGGCGCGCCGAACAGCTCGACGGCGTCCATGACGGCGGCGCAGTGCGCCTCGCTCGCCTCGCACATGCGCCACAGGTAGCCGTGCGTCTTGACGTGGTTGAGCGGCATGCCCTCGGCGCGCAGCATGCCCGTCAGCGCGCCGATCTGGTAGACGAGCTGGTCGTACAGGTTCTCGGGCGACAGGTCGATGTGGCGGCGGCCGAACCCCTCGCGGTCGGGCAGCGACGGGTGGGCGCCGACGAGCACGCCGTGCTTCTTGGCGAGCCGGATGGTCTTGTGCATGACGACGGGGTCGCCGCCGTGGAAGCCGCAGGCGACGTTCGCGATGTCGATGAGGGGCATGAGGTCCTCGTCGGGCCCCATCTTCCAGCTGCCGTAGGCCTCGCCCATGTCGCAGTTGACCGTGACGCGGGGCCGCGTCGGCGCCTCCTGCTCATCGTGGCCGTTGGTCGTCATGTTGATGAGGCTGCTATTGCTATGCGTGTTGCTGCTGTGAGTCTAGGTTGTGTCGAAGTCTGAAAAGTTGAGAACCCAGGATGCGCAACGGCCTCGAAGGACAAATAGTCTCGCGGGACCAATAACATGTTTCCCATATCCATTGTTCAGATTTCCCCATATCCGTCAAGGCCTCATCCGGCCCGCGGACCTCGATACGATAAGATTGAGAGAACCATTTACTCGATAAAGCCCAAAGACACGTAGATAACCGTAGTCGGCGTTTCGCGTTGCTGCGTTCAGTTTAGTCGGGGAAAGCTTAAACACTAGCGACATCGGCGGAAGCTCCGAGCTTCAAGCTTCATCGGTTTATCGGTTTATCAGTTTATCAGTTTATCTGTCTGCGTTGCTCGTGGTGTTTGAGAAGAGGGGAAGGAAGAAGAAAAAATTCTATTTTCTTTTCATAACTCGTCACAGCTTCAGATCAGAGGTCCAGGCTACCACAGGTCCAGATCACAAGCAGCGACACAAACCATGTCTTCAAAATCACTCTCTGAGGCAGGCTCTCTGAGCCGGGACAAACTTGTCGTATTTATCCCGATTGATGCGGACGAGGCATGGATTGCAAAAATCAAGGCCCGGTACCCAGGGCTCGACATCCGCTGGGCACGGTCGAGGTCATCCAAAGACGGCGAGCAGATCCTGACGAGCAGCTACCCCCCGGAGCTGTGGGACGGCGTTACCATTCTGTGCAGCGACTGGATGCCGCCCCCCGAGCACCTTTTGACAAACGTCCGGTACTGCCAGATCACGTCGGCGGGAACAGACAAGTGGAAGGGCCATGCCACGTACGAGAATAGCGACGTCGTCTTTTGCAACGCAAGCGGTGTTCATCCGTAAGCATCACGTCCCACCTGCATGCTTCTCAGTTCCCGTTATTTTGAGAGAGCACCATTCTGACTCCTGCAGACCGCAAATAGCGGAATGGGTCATGGGAACGTGGCTTGCCAGCCAGCACCACCTCTACCTGTACAGAGACCACATGAGCGAGGGGCACTGGGACACGAGCCACCGCGGCGTGCAGGACTCGGTCGGCCTGCGCATGGGCATCCTCGGGTACGGGTCCATCGGCCGGCAGTGTGCGCGCCTCGGCCAGGCGCTGGGGATGGAGGTGTACGCCTACACGCGGACCGAGCGGGCCACGCCCGAATCACGAAAAGACACCGGCTATTGCGTGCCGGGCACGGGGGACCCGGACGGGCTGATCCCGTCGCGCTGGTTCTGCGGCGCCTCAAGAGACGATATTGACCATTTTCTCGGCCAGGACCTCGACATGCTCGTGATCAGCCTGCCCCTGACGGAGTCGACGCGCAACCTCATCTCGTCCAAGCAGTTTGCCATTCTCAGCAAGAAGAAGACGTTCGTGTCCAACATTGCCCGCGGCCCGCACGTCGACACGCAGGCGCTGATCACGGCGCTCGAGACGGGGCAGATCCGAGCGGCCGCACTGGATGTCACGGACCCGGAGCCGCTACCCCAAGACCATGCACTCTGGAAAGCGCCGAATCTTTTTATCAGTCCGCATGTGAGCTGGCAGACGACGAAGTACTGGGAGCGCAACCTGCAGATTCTGGAGACGAATCTGCAGCACCTCGTCCAGGGGGAGCCCTGCATCAATACCGTAAATAGAAGTGTAGGATAATGGGATAGTCTCATTGCAAACAAAAATAAGTAAAAAATAAAGAGGTACTTTAAGATTTTCGTGCTTCGACCATCTTTTCACGTAACAACAAGGGAAATCATTGCCGTCATCGTCTGGTGAGATGGACCCCGCATTACGGTGACACGGCCTGTGAGACCGCCTGCACGACCCCTGTAATAGCCTTGGCCAGGCCCTACCACGCACACAAGGCGCCAGGAACGTGTCGTTCCTGTTAAACGACATGACTCTCAGCCTTCTCTCTTCGATTGTTCCACATCGACAAACTCTTTCAATGGAGGGACAACGTTCACCCCATACTAAATCCGCTTAATCAGTCTGCTGAATAAGTCTTACGGTAAGCATGTCCCTCTGCTGCACCAGATCCTCCGCCTGGCACGGTTAGTCACCCAGATTGGGAAGCGTTGATTCCAAAGAAGCGCCCAACGGTGTAATTTGGTTGGTGCAGCGCAAATGACAATATCAAAGGGCGTACTTCGTGCCGCAGGTGCGGTGTCCTGGTAAACTCCGTTCTCCGCCCCCTAGCCCAGAGTCGAACCACAGACCAGCATAAAACCGGAAGATCGCTGCGTCATTGCTCGGCACAGCTCATGAGCTGCAAGATACATAATTCCATCCCAATCCTACCCACTGACTCTCAGGTGAACAGCTGTAAGATATAAACCCATCGCTGTGCTCCTCACCAGCTCTCAGCATCACCTGCCCAACACCTCATGCGAGCATTCTCTCTGGCTCGCTCGATTCGGACTCTCCCTTCACAACGACCTTTTCTGCATCGCTCCAGCTTCCTCTCTTTCTCCCGTCCTAGCCCCACCCGCACAATGGCAACCAAATCAACTGCGAGGGACGAGGCGCCCTACCGGCTCGTCTACTGGCCCGGGATCCCGGGCCGCGGCGAGCACGTCCGCCTCGCCTTCGAGGAGGCCGGCGTCGCCTACGAGGACAGCGCCAAGGAGGAGACTGCCGTCCCCGAGGTGCTCGCGCATAAGAGCGCCGACAACCTCGGCGCCGGCGAGCGCAACGTGCCCGTCTTCGCGCCACCCGTCCTCGTCCACGGCGACCTGACCATCAGCCAGACGCCCAACATCCTCATGTACCTGGCGCCCCGCCTCGGCCTCCTGCCCGCTGACGACCAGGACGCCGTCTACCGCCTCAACGCCCTCGCCCTCACCGCCCTCGACGGCCTCTCCGACGCCGTGCACGACTGCCACCACCCCATCTGCACGTCGCTCTACTACGAGGAGCAGCGCCCGGAGGCGATCCGCAGCAGCAAGCAATTCGTCTCGGTGCGGCTGCCCCTGTTCCTGGGGTACTTTGAGCGGGTGCTCAAGGGCAACGTGGAGAAGAAGCGCGCGGAGGGTGCCCCCTGGCTCTACGGGAGCCGCCTCACGTACGCGGACCTCGTGTTCTTCCAGTGCCTCAACGGCACGACGCACCAGTTCCCGCGGGCCGTGGCACTGCTGAGGGCCTCGGGCGACTACGCGCGCGTGTTCGCGCTCTACGACGCCGTGCAGCAGCGGCCGAGCATCGCGGCGTACCTGGCGAGCCCGCGGCGGGTCAAGTACGGCGTGGGCGTCTACCGGTACTACAAGGAGCTGGACGTGGTGCCGGGCGAGGATGAGACGGAGGAGACGAAGGAGGAGGCGAAGGAGTAGAGGACACGAGGCAAGAAAAAACGCGGTAGCAAAATACGATAGCAAAATACAGCAACAAAAAGGCTCAATTCGAGATGAAATCTATACTATTGTCTAGCAGCTATCAACCCAAAAGTGAAGCTCTTCGGCAGCATGACTCGACGAACGGGAATTGCGGGGAAAGCGGAGAGAGAGCTGTGGTGGGGCATCTCACCTGTTTTGTCGAGGTTGCTGCGGAGCGGCCCAGCGATGATGAGCAAAAAGCAACCAAGGATGATAAAAGGGGTAGTGTTGAAAAAGAAGAAGAGAAATGCTGTTCTTGGCGTAATTTATGTTTTTTGATGATCCGATTTTTTACTCATTTTATTTTATTATTATTGCGTTTGTTTTTATTTGATTTGCTTTTTTTGTATTTTTATTATTTTTATTTGATCAACGACTTGTGAAATAAAAGATCTGGGATTTTGACATTCAGATGCACAACAAAACTGCCATCACGACGGAACGACTGAAGACCGTGTTTGGTTTCAGAACACAAGGTTGCTCTGTAGAGTGTTCTATTGTACCACGGCTTTCTAAATGAATTAAATAAAGACATACACTGCTCCGTGCTGCCAGAAATTGTAGCATATATGCTCGTCGGGGTGGACCCTGGCCGCATGCCTCTGCTACCAGGTGATGCTGATCGTACACAATGTCCCCTTTTGATTCGTCCCTCTCCTATCGATCGTATCCTCCTCCGTCACCGCAGCGGCGGCCCAAATGGGTCGTCTAGCCCCTTGACCACCTTGCGCCGCTTCGCCTCGTGCAGGCTCTCGGGCGTGTTGGTGGCACTCGTGCTGGAGGCCCCGCCGACGGCGGCCCCCAGGCTCTTACCGAACACGGCCCCGTCCTCGTCCGCCGCCCCCGTCGCGTACGACTTCACCGCCCCCTCCTTCTTGGCCTGCTGTAGCGCTACCAGGTTGAAGCGGTCCGGGTCGCGGCACGCCTTGAGCTTCTTGAGCAGCGGCTTGATGATGTTGTTGGACTCGGGCTGACCCCAGTAGTCGGTGAACCGCTCGGGAGGCTCTGTCGCTAGCAGCGCGCTGCAGGCCTCGATCGTCGCCAGAACGCGGTCGCGCACCTCGGCGCCGCTGACGCGCTCCCACTCGGCCTCGCTCTTCTTCTTCTTCGCGGCGCCGCTGTTGCCCGGCAGCAGCGGCATCGCCTGCTCGGCCGGCCGGCGGAACGTCTCGCGCAGCAGCAGGCGCTCGACGAGGCCCTCGTCCGCCAGCCACAGCGCCGCCAGCATGATCTGCGCGGGCGCGTAGTGGAAGTAGGCGTCCGTCACGAGGGGGCTGAACTTGAGGATCTCGCGGGCGCGGCGGTGGGCGTTGGCCACGCGGCCGTCGGTCAGCTCGTTGTCGTCTCGACCGTTCTGCGCATCCACGTCCGCCAGGCGCCGCAGCTCCATCACGGCGCCCTCGAGCGCACGGTACGGGTGCTTGACGTCGAACGCGAACCGGATGCCCTGGCACAGCAGGAACTCGCCGGCGAGGATGTCGGCGGCCGTCGTGTTGGGGAACTTCTCGGCGAACCCGTCGAGCTTGTGGTAGTAGCCCTCGGACTTGGCGCCGAAGAAGAGCGCCGTCTTGAACAGCGCGGCCGGCGGGTAGGTCATGATGCTGTGGGTGACGTAGAAGCGGCGGAAGAAGACGGCGGCCGTGGCCTGCACCTCGGTGGGCTGCTCGGTGAACTTGCCGGCGCGCAGCAGCTCGACGGTGTAGAAGTTGAGCAGCAGCTTTTCTTCGGCGGGCGTCAAATACGCGACCGACTCGCCACCACTTCCATTGCTCTCGTCCCGCCGCCGCTCGTCGATGCTGGCGCGGGCCAGCGCGTTGGTCTGCGCGCGGAGGTTGTCGAGCTGGGCCGGGGAGAAGGACCAGAGGCGGAACTGGGACGACTCGCGGTAGATCGCGTCCTCGGTGGCCATCGTGGGCGGAGGGGGGGAGTGGTCGAGAAAGAGTGGTCGACGGTTCAACGAAGATAAGGGAATGTCGTGATGCGCCACAGGCGCGGGGCCATAGTGCGTGGCAGCTGGCAGAGGAGGAGATGGAAGAAGATCAGTTGGGCGATGATTTGCAGGAAATTGGTCGCCGCTGCGATCGTCGTCGTTGTCGTCGTCGGTCGTGTTGTTGTGTGGGCCAAGCTGTGGTCGAGATTGACGTCGTTTTTCTGCCTTCGCGCTTTGGCATTCCTAAAGCGTCCAGCTGTGCAAAAAACCAAGCCAGCCGTCCCAGCCGTCCGCCAGCTGCCAATTGGTCCAAGCTCCTCTTGCCGCTTATCCCCCCCTCCTTCGAGCTGCAGGTGACCCCACTGCCCTGCGCAGCCCGCCGCCCAGGCGGCCCTATTCGCTGTTATGGGGAACAGCGAAGGTGCGATGGACAGGCGCCAAGTCGCCGTGGAACGCGGGGAGCTCTTTCCCAAATCTCAGTGGGCGAGGTCACCCCACCGGCCCTCTCTTCTCACTGTCGCTCTACGGAGTGAGGATGGCGCCCCCCACACATCCAGCGCTAAAGCCGGCTACAGCAGCGCTCTGGCCCACTGCACTGGGCATCCCGCCTCACCCGGGGGCCCGCTGTTGCCCAGGCCATTTCGGATTACCTGATTCCACCTGTCAGCTCCTGCCCGTCCAGATGCTTGCCCAGATGCCCAGACTGCGCAATTAGGCGGCTTTGCAGGGCGGGAACATCAGACTGCCCATCTGCTGCCAATCCGCTTCCCATCCTCTGCTCATCCTCTTAGATCACCGGCACCACGGCCCCCCCCCAGACACGACGTCGGACTGCGCAGCCCAGACATGACCTGGTTGCATGGGGAAACCCCAAACGAGAAAACCCCAAACGAGTAACGTCAAATTAGATCCAGAGACAATCGGGCCTCTTTCGACATGGCACTGCCTCGCTAAATCCTCGCTGAATTCGGGCATTGCTGGCTGCCTTGGGACGACACCTCCTTCGAGATCCCCTTGGTCCCTCCGCCTCGGCACCCTCTTATGACATTCCTCTCCCCCTGACAAGACATCTCTTGAGGTCGTACGGATCTATCTGCTGTTTTCGTCCTGTGTTCTCCAGCGTGCGTTGCGGCATCGTGTTCATCCCATCTCGCCACTTTTCTTCACGTGCATTTTTGGCTTCGTTTTGGCTTCGTTTTGGTCAAGTCGCCCCATTCTTGTCTTACGAGCACCCTCCCCCTCCCGCCACCTCCCATGGCCACACTGCTCGCGGACAGCCATGGCAACCCCAACGACAGCTCTTCTACGGTCTACGAGGTCGTGCCCGGCACCCTGCTGCACCTCCTGACCAACTCGCTCGTCCTCGCCCACACCGCGCCCTACCTCTCTGCGCACGCCGTCCTCAGCCTCGCCGCCACCAGCAAGGCCTTCCGCACGCTCGTCTGCGGCACGCCGTCCGTGTTCCGCTACCTCGACCTGTCCCGCCTCAAGTCCGCCGCCCAGCTCGAGGCCAGCCTCGACCGCAGCCTCGCGCCCACCTGGACCCACGTCCCAATCGACGAGTACCAGACCGCCGACGAGTTCTACTCGGCGCCCCTGCGGGGCGCGTTCAGCGCGCTCCACCGCGGCGGCGGCGGATACCTCGGCGGACTCGGCGGGTTCCACAACGGCTGGCTCGCCGGCGTCCACACGCTCATCCTCAACGACGTCCCCGTGACCGCCGAGCTCGTCCACGAGATCCTGCGGAGCCCCGACTACAACGTGCGCCTCCTGTCGCTGCGCAACGCCCAGCACCTCAACGAGCACCAGCTGCGCCAGATCCTGCGCACCGCCTGCCGCGCCAGCCGGCCCGACGGCACGCCCAAGCTGCGTGGGCTCTACCTCTTCGGCGGCGCCACCGGCTGGGACGATGCCGCGCGGGGCTATTCCTACGTTCCGGACAAGGTCAGGCGGCCCGAGCCCGACGGCGACGACCTCTGGTACCGCAGCCGCGGCCGCGTGCTGGGCCGCACAACGGACGCCGCCGAGTGGACCGGCACGCTGATGGACTGCCGTGGCGTGCTGGCCTTTGACGGCGTGCTGTGCGCCGGGCCGCGCCACGTCAACTCGCCGGCCTTTGGCAAGGTGCCGGGCCTGGCGTCCGCGGCGAGCCGCAGCGGCTTTGAAGTCGTTCGCCGCGCGTCGCCCAACCACCGGCCGCCGGCGGGCCCGCCGCACGCCAACTTTGCCATGGCGCACCTGTCGCTCGGCGGCTGCGCGGGCTGCGGCGGCGCGCCCGAGGGGTGGACGACGTGGGGCGACGACGGCACCGACGGCGGATACGTGTCGCAGTTCCCGCTGCTGTGGCCGCCGCCGCTGCTGTCGAGCAGCGTGCGGGTGGCCATGTGCCCCGAGGGCGAGAGCGTGCACCCCAACCGGTTTGGGCCGGCGTCTTCGCCGCCCTCGCACGGCCATGCCCACGGACATTCCCACGACGAGACGACGCCGCGCGCCCGGTTCATCGCCCGCTGCGAGTGGTGCCTCTATGGCCGGCTGTGCGCGGTGTGCCACCGCTGGTGGTGCGAGTCGTGCATGCCCGACCTGGCCGACGCCGTGCCCTGGACGTCGTCGACGTCGGCGACAACGGAGAGCGGCGCCGGTTCCTCCTCCTCCTCATCTGCTCCCAAGGTACGAAGCGAGATATGTTCCAACTGCCGGCGGTGAACGAAAAGGGGCAGGAAACGATTTTAGTTGTATCTTTTGTATACCGAGAGGACCTTGAGAACCCTTGCATCAGTCGAAAGCTTGTCGAGAGAGAGAGCGCTGTTTCGCGATCGGATCGAATTTGCTGTTCCGGCTCTGGTTCTCTCTTCCGCTTTTCTCCCCACCCCCTCCTCCCTTCCTCCTCTTCTCCCTCCCACTTAAAGGTTTGCCTCCTCGTGTTTGTTCGTCATGTCTCGTTGTAGTTGTTGTCTGGGTCGTTTCTTGTCCCTGTGCCCTTTTTCTTTTCCTTTCTTTCTTTTCTTCTCTTCGCTGGTTCAGGAGGTTACATCGATAGTCAAAGAAACCGTGTTTGTTCTGACCCTGTGCTGCTCGACAGACCCTCATCGACTACAGCTGCCGCGAATGCGGGCCCAGTGTAAGCAGTCTCTCAAGTTCAACGACAACACATTCTTCGCGCCCTTCCGCCCTGCTCACACATCCAAACAGTGCCACGACTGCCTGGCCAAGACCCAGCGCCGGTGCAAGCGGTGCCGCCAGGGCTACTGCATGATGCACAATCCCGGGTCGAGCATGACACACGTGAGTTTGCCCGCTGCCTGCGCAAGGCTGACGCTTCGACGACCCATATCTTTCTTTTTCTCTCTGCTAACACGCTCTGCTGGTAGTGCGACTGTTGGTCTTTCCGTTCTTCTGTCCTTCGAAGAAAATCTCGGGGATGCGATGCTAACTTTGAAAAAACAAAGGGTGCTGCACGCCGTCGTACCGTTACGTCCAGGTAGGTTCATATATTATATTCCCGTCCCTCTCTTTCCCTTTTTTCCCCTTTCCCCCTTCTTCTCCCCGGTTTTCTCCATGTATGCAGCCCAAGCCCGGAAGATCCTCCCCTCACTACGTCCCCCATCGCGATACCACACACACTAGCCGAGGTTATCGCTAACTGAAACTTTCCTGCCCTTCTACCCGCTGATCAGCAACCGCGTGTGTCCCTGAAGAGCCACTATTGAAATGCGGTCTTATTGCTGCAGCCAGAGCCTGCAGACTGCTTTGCTGCCTAGCGCCGACCTCTCAGCTTGAACCTTGCCAGTTCCAACTAGCACTCTCTCTTCTCTCTTTCGCCCTGCTTTCCCTTTACGACACTTTTTATTTTAATGACTAGCACGGCGTTGCTATTGTTGGGCAGTTGCTTCCTGCAGAGCGAATATCTCTTCTTTTCTGTTTTTAATTTGATGTCCATTTTGTTTGCTTTTTTTTTTTTTGGCGAGGCATTGCTTCAAGCATCTCTACTTCTCTGACTATTTTCCAATCTGCGGCGGGCTTTTTTCGGGTTTCTTATTTCCACTCCGTTTCCATGCTGTTCAGCGTATTCGCAAAGATACACACGATAGAACCAGCACTTTCCCCTCCTATTTGCCAGCTTCCATAGACAAATCATATATCATATTTGTCGTTTTCCACAGCTACTCACCCCTGCTCTGCTAGCTGGCTCACACTGCATGCTCGACGAAAATAAGCCGGCGTGCTCTGTGTCGCTGTCGCATTGCGCTAGAGAGGGTGCTTCTGCATGCTGTTGCGTGGGAGGCTAACCGTTCTGGCCGGGCGAAGACCGAAAAGCTGTGGCTCTCGATCTACTAAGTAGCGAGCGCGTCGTGCCGAAGCGTGGGTATCGAGGTCGCCCCAGGGCGGTATCGCCTCGTCAAAGCCGTCTCTTCACTTTCTTCTCTTTCGCTGCCCATCCCCTCAGTCGAACCCCCCCAGCCCCGTCGCAAACTGCCGCGCCGCCCACCCGGCCCCGTGCTCCTCGTACTCCTGCTTCGTCACGCACAGGCGGCTGACCACGTCCGCGTTGGCCGGCAGCGACGCGAACCGCGCCGCGCCCCGCCACGTGCACGTCACCGGGTCCGCGGGGCGCGTCACCCGCACCACCAGGTCGTCCGGCATGCGCGTCTGGATCTCCTGCTGCAGCCGCTGCACGAACCCCGGCAGCTCCGCGCACCCGCCCACCACGACCACGTTGGCCAGCAGCGCCGGCCAGAGGCCCACGGGCAGGCAGGCCACGGACTGGGCCACGATGTCGGGCAGGCCCGGCTGCCGCAGGCCGACGTCCGACGGGTGGAACAGCAGCTCGGGCACGGCGAAGCGCTCGTTGCGCAGGACGAGGGTGTCCTCGGCGGGGGGGTCGGCCGAGCCGAACTCGCCGTCGCCGCCGCGTCCCCTCCGCGCCCGCGCGGCGGCGGCGGCGGCGTCGTAGTCCCGCACGATCCCCTCCGTCCGCGCGTGGTAGTCCGGCAGCACGTACTCCTTGGCGATGCCGCCGCTGCCGCCGCGGTACACGTCGAGGCGGCGGCGCTTGGCGGAATCCATCTCTCCCCCGACGAGGTCGGCGCGCCCCCCCTTCCAGGTCTTGTCGAGGTCGCCGGCGAAGTCGAGGGACACGTAGCAGGCCTTCTCCTTCATCTCGTTGACGATGTAGGTGTCGTGGCGCATGTCGTAGTGGCGCACGGACAGCAGCTTGGTCAGATAGTTGGTGAGCAGCTTGCCGCCGACGTCGAGGCGGCGCACGGCGCGGGCGACGGGGCGGCCGTGCAGGACGGGCGTGACGGTGGTGAAGGAATAGCCGGCGTCGACGACGAGGCGGATCTCGGCGGCGCCGGTGGCTGTCGCGGTGGGGGTGGTGGCTGTTGATGGAGCCGTCGTTTCCGAAGCACTGGCCGCGGCAGGGCCGTCAGCCGGAGGTTCCGTGGTCGACGACGTGGTCGTCGCCGTCGAAGGGGCGCTCCCTAGGTCCAGGTAGGCATTGAACTGGGCGGCTGATTCGTCAGTATTCTATGCAAACACGAAGGACACACAACGCCACTCGAACTCACCCGTCCCCCGGTAGTAGCTCGCAAACTGGAACTCCTCAAACACCATCTGGTCGCAGTTGGCCTGCAGCGCGGGCAGCGCGTTGGGCTGCTCCGTGAGCACCAGGCGCGTCTCGGTGGGGTCGCACGCGAGGTCGCCCTCGCTCTCGGCGCCGAACTCGTGCGCCCAGATCGCCCGCTGCGCCTCCCAGTTGACAATGTAGCCCTTCTCGACGGGGCGGCGGAACACGGCCTCGCCGAAGTCGCGGCAGCGCGCCGTCACCTCGGAGCCGATGTACGTGCGGCGCTGGCGGTCGCGGGCGAGGCAGTTGGGAGCGATGAGCGTCGGCTCGTTGGCCGTATCGCTGCTGGCGAACCCCGCCTTGAGCGTGTACGCGCCGTTGTCGAGGACGAGCGTGCGCGCCGGCGGCGGGGGCGGCGCGGGTTTGCCCTTGCGGCCGCCGGCCATTGTGCAGACTCGGCGCGAGAAGAGTCGGAGAGAGAATGAGAATGAGAGGAGGAAAAGGAACGGCGGTGGGGGTCGCTAGCTATGGTAGGGTCGTGGTCGCGCGTGTCGTCCGTGTGTTGAGGTGTAGCTTGCCGAGAGGCGGAAGCTTGAATTGGGTAGCTCGGCCCGTTGAAATCTACACGGCAGTATTTTGCTTCAGCGCGAGACTCGAAAATTTTGGCGGTGTGGTTGCTTATGTAATTACACAACAGCATCGCAGAGCCACCCCTTTCAACGCAGGCAATGCAAGTTTGTCAACAACACCTTATTTGAACAGAACTAAGAGGTATTTCACAAAACGACGATTTCCCGTATTTTGTGTTGATTTCCAGAACAATAATTCATACCATTGAATTTTAATTGCCAACGAGCAGCGACATACCTGCTCGCGCGCACCGAGCATCACCGTCACGATCCACTTTGGCCCTTTCACTACATCCTCGCCCATTATTGGCAACTCCCAGACCCAGTATATCACGGTTACGTTTGCACAAATTTTATCATGCTTCCTCTTCCCTAGTCAGTCAGGCAAAATCACAATTTCTGTTGCTCGCTGCGCTGCTTAACCAGACCAAAACCTGCTATACATAAAATCATCTCATCGTTGCCTCCCACATCCTAGTCTTGCCCAACCGTAGCTCATTAGTGTTCCTACAAAATTCGAGTGTGTCTCCAAACATATTAAGCCCCCATAATGTGCTCGTGTCCCGGAAAATCATGCCTCTGGCTCCGACTCCTCGTCTGTGTATGCGTCTGCGTCCGCCTTTGACGTCTCCTCACCACCACCCGACCCGCTGAGCGCCTGCTCCACCAGCGCATAGCACTCGCTCGGGTCCTCGAACACGTGCCACACGGACTTGGGCACGCCCTCGAACGCCTTCTCGAACCGCTCCGGCTCGTTCTTCTCGGCGATGCCCAGCGCCGCGATGTCCGTCACCTTGCGGATCAGGATTAGCCCGACCCAGCCGGGGAAGTCCCGGTAGATCTCGCCGTACGCCTCCGGGTCGCTCTGCGTGCTGTCGCCCACGCACACAAACGTCTTGCCCGGCAGCCACCCGTGGATCTTGCGCATCCGGTCGACCTTGTACGCCTGCGTGCCCAGCGTCAGCGTCGACAGCAGGCCCGACACGCTCATCAGCTCCGTGTCGCGCAGCACGAGCGCGCCGTGCGGGTAGAACTCGCGGCGGAACCCGTGCAGGAACGGGTACAGGTTGTAGGGCGAGGCCGAGAGGTAGAAGAACGGCGCCGCCTCGCCCATCTGCGCCCGGATCGCCTTGTACAGCTCGGGCATGCCCGCGATCGGCGTCGCCGGGTCCAAGAACGTCTTCTGCAGGATGCCGATGGGGTCGCTCGTCTGGGTCAGCTTGATGGTGTCGTCGATGTCCGAGATGACGCCCCACCCCGTGGCCGCGGCAAAGAACGTCTGCATCTCCAGCACGCCGTTGACGCCCTCGGGCACCTCGGCCTTGGTGGGCACCAGCGTCCCCGGGCTGGCCTCGGGCAGCTGGCGCACGTCGCTGCTCAGGCCGTTGCGCCCGCCGGGGCTGAAGAGCAGCCGCCAGTCGCCGCCGTGCAGGGCGGCGACCTGGCGGCCGGGCAGGATGTCCTGCAGGAAGGGCGTGATGCGCGCCTCGATGGTCTTGAGGGCGGCGTCGTCCTGCGCGCCGCGGCCCAGCTTGTCGGCGACGGCGCGCACGGCGTCGACGACGCGACAGGTCGGGTGCTGGGCCATGACGGCGACGACGTACTCGGCCTTGTAGGTGCCCGTCTCCGGGTCGACGTAGGCGACGTTGTCGAGCAGCCAGACGCTGTCCTTGTCGGTGATGGGCTGGGGGGCCGGGTTCTTGGCGCCGAGGTACGACAGCAGGTTGGTGACGTGCGACGAGGACTGGGCGGCGCCGCTGGCCTGGACCACGGCCGACTTGAGGAGGCGGCCCCCCGACGCGAGGAAGGACGACGGCGTCAGGGACGGCTGCGACGTCAGCGACAGGGCGCCGGCGAGGCTGCTGCGGTCGGGCAGGGCGGCCTCGAGCTCGGAGAAGCGGCGCTGCTGGCGCGTGAGCAGCTGCAGGCGGTGGGCGTCGGCGGCGGCGGGGTGGGCGGAGCGGGCGCTGTGGGCGGCGGCGGCGGCCTTGAGCTTCTCGACGAGGCTGGCGGCTGCGCCCGTGACGGAGTGGTCCGCGCCGGCGGTGTCGTCTGAGGAGGAGGACATGCTTTGTGTCTGTCGCTGCTGACTTTGAATCCCCAACTGCTCGCTATATTCCGCACCTTTGTTAAAGCTCTCGTGAAAACTTGTTTTCGTGAAACGCAGTGTCGCAATCTAAGAACGGTCCTTGGAGCGTCTTTTTCTTCACACACGGCGATGTTTCAAAGTGCTGGGACGGGTACTAATACAGCTTTTATGCGTTCTTATCTCTGTCGCAGACGAGGATTCATGCAGAGACCTATATTAATATAAGGAGACGGAAACAAAAGAAAGCGAAGGAAAATAAATCAGACGATTACAAAATAGAAAAAAAAAGACCAAAAAGGCCTCCTGTTACAGAATTTCCAAGAGCTGAAGATAATGAGTCTCACCCCTCCCCCTTTTTCAACACCCTCCTGGCTATTTTGACTGGCTTATTTTGCTCTACTGCCTCTACTGCACCATCAGCTGACAGAAGCGTCTGCGTAGAAGAGAGAGTGTGCATGCACATGCATGTATGCATGCAGGAGGGGGAACTATGCGCAGGGCCGAGGAGGACGATCGGGGGAGGACAGAGGAACACGAGGAGCAGTGGTGTGGTTGACAGTCGAAAATAGTGGTGGGCGAGCATGTTCAGCGGACTGGGCTGAGCCACGCGATGCCTCTTTGGGGGGCAATCTGGGACGGCCGAGGAGGACTTTGGTGTCCTGGAGGAAGCTCGGCGCAAGCTAATCCCTGTCAGCTGGAGCCATGGCCAAGCGAAACCGAGCCAGGGTATTGCGCCAGTCGAGGCCCCTTTTCACTTACGGGCAATGTAACCCCCCGGGAAAAAAAATTGGCGAGGCTATGGAGGGGTTGTTGACGAAGTTAGGCTGGCCGATCACAAGGCAGCCTTTTGTCTTTTGACGATCCATTTTCTTCTCTTTTACTGTTTATCTTTGTCTTGTGTTTCCCCATGTCTTTCATTTCTTGGGGTTTCTTGGCTGCTGCCTTGGAATCCTGGCTAGCTCTATGCCTTCCGAGTTGCTGTAAGAAAAGAGGAGCGAGCAAAGCGTTGAGGGGCAAAAACAGAAAGGCAGCATCAGCCTCGTTTTCGTGCCTCTTTTCATTTACACATCGCCATCTCCTCTCACGTATGACGTCAGCCTCGGGTGCCGGAAGGAAAGGAACGCACCACCGAGAGCCGTCTTGGCAGCCTTGCCCACCAGACGGGAGGCAGTGGACCATGGGCAAGGAGGTGAGATAAGATCAGAGACGCACACTTCAATCTGACGTCTGCCATCTGCGGCGAGGATTGAAGAAACAGAGGAACGAGCGGGACAGTCACATAAAATAAAGAAGGACGTGAGCTGATCAAAATGAAATTAATCGCAACATTTGCTCCTGACTTTTTGCCGTATCTATTTTTATGGTTTATCTCCCTTTTTCGGAGAACGGGCGTTTTTAGGGGGACACAGCTCGTCCGTGTCAGCACAGAATTCAACGTCGTGAGAAAAAGAAAAACAGTAGCACCAATGCAGCCACCACCGGCCGCGGCCGCAGGAAACCGCGCTCACCCCGAGGATACTACGCCCTGATGATCATGTCTTCGCGGTCCTGGCCGGTGCCGATGTACGCCACCTTGGCGCCCACAAACGTCTCGATGAAGTTGATGTACTTCTGCGCCTGCGGCGGCAGTTCGTCCCAGTTGCGCACGCCGCGCGTCGACGACTGCCAGCCCTCAAAGTCGGTGTACTCGACCTCGTACTTCTCGAGCTCATTGAGGTCCGCCGGGAAGGTCGTGACCTTCTTGCCGTCGGGCGTGATGTATGCCGTCGCGACGCGGAGGGTCGGGAAGGAATCGAGAACGTCGACTGCGTTGTTAGTGGGAGGATAAGACAAACCAAGCAAATGAAATATCATAACAAATGAGGAACATACGCTTTGTCAGGTTGATGGTGGTGTAGTCTGATGGCCAGTTAGCAGTGTAATCTACTTGGAAAAGAGAGTTTGGAGCTTGGAGTTGGCAAACGTACGGTTGATGGCCATGGAGTACTTCAGCACGACCAAATCCAGCCAGCCGCACCGTCTCCGCCGGCCAGTCGAAACGCCCTAGTCGTGTTAGTAGAAGTCCTCAATGTTAATGTCCACAACGGCTTGCCCTCAGAAAACTCACAATCTCGCCGCCAATGTCCTGCAGCTTGGTGCCGACGTCGTTCAGCTGCTCCGTGGGGAACGGGCCACCACCAACGCGTGTCGTCTAAAGAGGCTATTAGTACACGTGATACGGCAACTGGCTATGGGACACAGATAGGTCGTACGTATGCTTTCACGACAGCGATGACGTTCCTGAGACAAGATTGTTAGCAACAGGAACGAAGAGGAAGACCAGTTACAACGGGAGGACTTACTTGAGTTCGAACGGGTTCAGAGCAAGACCCTGGATGCAGCCGCCAAGACCAGTGTTGGACGAGGTGACGTAGGGGTAGGTACCGTAGTCAATGTCCAGCACTGTTGCAGTGTGTCAGTGTCAGATTCCCTTTTATTTTAACCTTTTTTCTTTCCTTCTTGACACAGGTAGACATACTCAGAGCCTGCGAGCCCTCGACCAGGATGGCCTTCTTCTGCTCCTGCGCATTGCGCATGTATTCGACGGCGTCGACAATGTAGGGCTGCAGCTTCGTCTTGTACTCCTGGCACTTGCGCAGCTCCTCCTCGACATCGTACTTGAGCAGGTCACCGTAGCGCGCGCGGTAGCCGTCGGCGAGCTGGCGCAGTTTCCGCTCAAAGGAATCGCTGTAGAGGTCGATCACCCGGAGGCCTTCGCGGGAGGCCTTGTTGCTGTAGGACGGGCCGATGCCGCGCTTCGTCGTGCCGATCTGCTCGGATCCGAGCTTGACCTCCGAGAGGCCGTCCACGGCGGCGTGGAGCGTGAAGTTGAGGTGACACCGCGAGCTCACGTGGATGCGCGCGTGGACGTTGGGCACACCCTTGGCGTCAAGCTCAGACAGCTCCTGTGCTGTGTCAGTGGGATCCCCATTTGCCGTCCTGTATTGCCAACCATCCTAAGTTGCTCGACCCACCTTGAAGAACGCATCGATGTTGAACACAACGCTGGAGCCGATCAGGTTGTCCGTCTTGGGGTTGATCAGGCCAGATGCTGGTGCGACGTTAGCCAAGGTCCACAGGACAAAGCACGGAAACGAGCAGAGCAGAGGGCCACAAGAAGCACTTACGCAGCAAGTGGAAGCTAGATGACGCAAGAAGACACAAGTCAGCACCTCCGTTCTTTCTTTCTCCAACGGCAGCTGGACGACTCTGCATGCCCAGCACGCGGGATCGAGAGGCAGCAGAAGCACCGCCCACACACCCTCCCTCTGTCCCAGAGGGCCTGCGACGCACATCTGCTACCTCCCTGGGAGCTCGTCCCTTTCCCCCGAAATTCAAGCAAGCGCAGTAGAATTGGTCTCTACCTGTAGCTCTGGTCGCCAGTCCTAGAAAAAGTGCCCCACCTTGTCAGCCTTGTGTGTCCAAATATGTGCAGGTATGCAGGTAGTCGAAATTGCGCCTCTGTGCGCGCATTCTTTGTTCCAAGCAAAGAAAGAGAGGGCTGGAGCTCACTTGATCGAGTGCCCGGCGTTGTGGCCGCCGGCAGCGCGTGCGCAGATGTCAAACGCGTTTGTCGCAAGCAGGTGGTCGGTGAGTTTGCCTTTCTGTTGCGGAGGGAAGAAGGCCGAGTTGTTAGAAGAGGTGGGAACAGCGCGGGTGGGAGGGTCAAAAACATACTCCTTCGTCTCCTAGAGGTAGGCAGATTCGAATGTCAGTACATGTTCACCACCAAAAATCCACAGCAGTGCTCAATGGCTCGATGCAGCCTCTCAGCGCCATCGGGGCGTCGCGCTGTGACGCATCGTCTGCTGTATGCAGAGCACCACCACCGAAAAGCCAATGCGCTGCAGGGCCACAGGGAAAAAAAAGACTTACCCCACTGGGAGCCGAGAATGATGGTCGCCATGGTCGCGGCGAGAGAGGAAGTCGAGAAGAACGAAGGGTCAGAAAAAGATCGAAATCGCCAAACCAGAAAAACGAGAGAAAAGAAAAGAGGAAGGCTAGGAGGGAGGACGCCGGCGGCCGCGACCGCAAATATACTTTCGAGAATTTTTTTTTTTTGCCGTGTCTCTTTCTTTGCGCGGTTTTTAGCGCTGTCGCTCAATCGCCTTTTCCCGTCAATTGACTCACTCTTTCCGTTTCTGTAGTGGGGGAGGGGCAGGTTTTTCGGCTGGGCGAGAAAGCACGGACGGGGTTCTTGCCGCACTTGCAGGCCAGACCCACAGGCTAGCGAAATAAAATAAAATGCAAAGAAAACGAAAAATTTGGCCAACCATAGTGCAGAGCTCCCGTCGGCCGGTTCGATGGATGACGTGCGGCCGCACCACATGGGGGAAGGGGGAAATACGTAGTGCGGCAGGCACGACCGCTTGGGAAACTGGGGCCTACAGAAGCGGGAAAGAACGGCCTAAAATGTTGGCATCGAATTCACTTGCAGTTCTCAACGACGAAGTAATACCTTGACATCTTTGATTTCTACTAACAGACTGACTGTCACGAGCCTCGCAATCCACCTTTCCTATACGAAGAGTTCTCCAAATTGTCCGAACCGCCAGCCACTGGAGCTTGAGGAGTGCTCTCATGTTCGCCGCGTCGTATTCCGGCCAGGAGCAGGGAGAACGTGGTCGCTGACCAGGGCCTGGGAAAAGCGCTTCGGCAACCATCTCCGTTCGACAAGGGTGAGCTCTACGTCTCGATCGAAGCTTGGGAGGCCTGCATGGACCGGCTCTAGGCCATAAAATGCACGGTCCCAGTACCAGTGAAGTTGGTGGTTCAGCAACACCATGTTGAAATGCTTGTCCGAGCACGAGAGAATTGGCTCGCCGGTATCTGGGTCATGCTGGACGAGCAGGCCTCGAATTTTGACGTACACCGTGGGCGCCACTACCGAAGGGAACTTGTGGAGTGCGGCTCGCGCATTCTTAAAGTGAGTATCCGTCTTGTTGACGGTATGCGGTATGGTGTTGCCCTCGTCCTCTAGATGGTCGAAAAAGGCACGCAGAATTCGTGCCGCGTTCTAGTGCCGCTCGCCCAGTTTGTGCAGAATCACGCTGGCCCCGAGGAAAGATAGGCTGTGATCAGACAGGAAGCACTTCCTGAGGACGCAAGCACCCTCGTCTCTGGCGAGAGCCTGTAAATCTCGTCAGCCTATGTCTCGTTATAGTGTTGAGGTGGGATTGAGGTGGGATACTCACAACTCCTGCTTCCTTGGCTTGGCTGCTTTTCTCGCCTTGAGATGCGGATGGTTTATCCGACCTACCAGTTACCGTACCGGTCCGTTTTCCGCCGAAAAAAAATCAAATAAAAACAGAACCATTCCTTTCCCGGCCTGTTGCGGCCCGTGCCGAACTGGAAAAGCCCTAATCGTCCTCGGAGTCTTCCGCGACTTTGCATCTGTACTTATTGCTCTCCTGACAAGAGCGTGCACGCCCCAACAAGAAACAGCGTCCGTTGGGAGCTCCTTGAAGAACTGTCACGAGGTAGGACGTGATGGACTGAACAGCCTGAGAGAGTCCAGGCGGGATCTCAAAGGCCGTGTTCTCCATAGCAACAGCACGTGCGTCGATGCTTAGGAAGCACGGCGGAGATATTACTCCTCTTTTCATTTTCTCTGGCCTGCAAGAGTCTCCGGTTACACCGGATCCTCTGGCTGAGCCGCAGTTGTCATGGATGGAGCCTGGGGAGACAGCATTTCAACTTCAGTCTGCATTAGTTCACATATGGACCGGATCAACCAAGGTATGTGTGTGAGATACGTACCATCGCAACGTTGTCTTTATCCTGGCGCATATTCATAGACGTATTTTGTGACCGCTCCGCTTCCCTACCGCTTTGTTGCCTCCACGCTTCTGGGCGAGATCCTCGGCAGTTCTCAAAAAACAAAGAAACGTCCGTAGGACACCGGAACGGAGGGCCTGCTCTGCTCCAAGTCCGCTCTAGGCCGCGCAAGTGGTTGAGGGGCAGCGAGAATATGACGCTCGCCCGAAACTGCTAGCTGCCGGTCGTTCTGGGGCACTCGCTTGTTCATCCCTTGTCCGGCCTTGTTCACGAAGTCTAGCCTTTCGCCATCTCGTCCATCGGAAGCGCATTCTCAACCACGCCCGAGTCGGGTCGCTCTCTGACGTAGCGCAATAGCTATGCACGATCGAAGCGTGGGACTTCGTTATACTTTGTCGGAGTACGGGTTACTCATCACTACTCTGCCGCCCCTGAAGACAATCATCGGCCATTGCGTCCCCTCACAGTCGGGAAAAAGTCTACTTCTCGGTGCACTCCCGCTAAGGGTGGCTTTGGCTAACACGACGATCTTGACGGTGTGTTCTGAGCGCGGTAACCAAAACTGCATCTTTGCGGTGAAGGATTTAAACGACTGAGAGAAGCCACCCTTGAAGGCGACCGTCGGTCATTGCCACTCCTTGCGCTGAAGATGAGGCCTGCCTCTGGAATGGCCCCCGCGGCGCGGGCGAGGCAGACAGTCTGCGCGGAAACGGTGCTTGGCCCCGTGTTTGTCCAGGAAAAAGTCGCGTCCCATCTGCCTAATAGCCAGAACCATGTCGCCCTTCTGCGTTTGAAGGAGGATCTCGTGCAGCTGCTTAGATAGCTCTGACGCACTAGCGTTGCCGCGGACTAATATGATGTTCTGGAAGAAACAAACAACAAAGCCATCGTGAAGGGCCGTCGAGACAAGGCCACTCGATTTCTAGATTCCCATGATGGCAATGTGACATTATGATCTGCCATTTTTTTAGCCACTCGGTGAACTTGGTAGGGTGTTGGGAAATTGCGAGAATGTATGCGAGCATGCTTGGCCGTGTGTTTATGTACGTCTGCATTGCTGTAAGAAAAGGGTTTCGACAGTGGCGGAGCCCAATCCGCGCGTGTGTGTCAGGTCCAAAACGAATCGTTGAAGAAGAGTGTGCCAAAATCGTCCAATCCTTCCCTGTCAAAGACGAACTCGGCGTCCTGATGTCGTGGACGCCGCTGGACTTGTCAAAGACGCAAGCAGCCTTTGCCTCGTCGAGCCCTTTGAACAGGATAACTGATATCGGATGCGTTCGCACTGCCCACACGCTCTTCCACGAGTCGATTCTATCCGCAGAACGCCTCGGCGGCTGCGTTGATCCAGCTTGCGAATGCGGCTGAGTCGAGCCAGAGACGTGTCAGGCGTCAACGGCGTGCTGCAGATGCAGACGTTCTTCACGGAGGCGGCGGGTTGGGGATGTCATCTTGGGCATCGACGACACACCATCAAGCTGACCCAGACGAGCGACCCCATCGGCATCCTGCAGAAGACGTTCTTGGACCTAACCTACACTAACCCTTGCTTTCCGGATGAATTCGCCGTCTAGGTTGATCTGAGTGATAAGACAGCCTTCAATTTCCTGCAGCGGCCAGTCTCCTCTCCGAGCCTGTGGTAACTCTTGCTGCTCGATGCCGCCCAACGGCAGTATGTCTGCCAAGGGTTGGCCGCTGCGGCTGCGGCCACTGCGTCTGCACCCTGCTCCTCTAGGGGGTAAGTTTGGGAATAGCGACGCTGAGCATCGCCTGGTGTGCCCGTTAGCTGGTCTATGGCGCACTTGGCGAGGTCCAGTCGCTGTAGCCGCCGTGCTGCTGTGCTGGGCCCGTGTTTGGCGGAACAAAAGCGACATGTCCGATTGATCTCGCTGATGGCTCGCGATCGCCGAACACACACACATGTCCGTTTCTTCCGTCTGCAAACTCCCGCTTGCTGTTTTCGACGTCGTCCCAAGCATGAGGCTTCCGCGTCCGCAACACGTCCTTCACCAACTTGTGAGCATAGTTGCGGCCGATCGCTAGACCCTTGTACCCCCAACCCATTGCTGCATTCTCGTTTTTATGCCGTCTTCTCCATAGGCACAGCCACATCTGACCCCAGTCTGTCTGTCGCGGGTGCCATTTTGGAGTCGTTGACCGACACAGCAAACAAGTAGAAGCGCTCGACCTCTGTTGACGCCTCTCCCCATTCTGTTCTTGGTGACGACGGGACAGAGTTTCCCGTTGTTGTCTAGCCGATTTGAGCTGCATGGGTGACATCCTTGACCTCGAGTGAACCGTCTCTCGGGTATTTGAACGAAGAAGGTTTTGCAGAAGCAGCCGCCTCGTGGACCCAGAATGCCACCCGCAGGCCTCCAAATCTCACCTCTTCGGCGCCGCTCTAAGCGACATTGGTGATTATTGTTGGCAGAAGAAACCATCGCGAGGCTCTCCAAACGGCAAAAAGCACCAGATCTCTACGCCTACCGATTGATTGCGGCAGGTGCTGCGAAATAGTCTGCCAACTTTTGTCTTAGAGACAAACAGATGAGCAGAAATAATAACACTCTCGCGCTCTTTCGAGGTCAACATAATTTCTTCCGCACGGCTATCCGACCAGTTAGCGATCGATAACCGATACCTCACTTCCAGAATCTCTACTCACCAGACCATCAAGAGCCGCCTGACTTCCGCAACGCAATATGGCGTACGGTTTCTTCGATGCCTCGGGTGGGAACCCCGTCACAATCGTCTTGGAAGGCTGGGACCGGGATTGATTCTGAACGTTTAGACGTCCACGAGTTGATAAAGGTCCGACCGCAGAGGGAGTCCATTCTGGGCACTAACTTATTCGTCCTCCCTTGAGGAGGTATTATCGTTATCTAACAGCTAATGTCGTCGTCCCGCTGTTGTTGCTCGTAAGCGATGGGGAATATGCGAGCTGCTTCGAAGCCAGCCCAGCCAACGTAGAGCGTAGTTCCGTTTCGACATGACCCGTCCGTCGTGCAGCGGTGTCTTCGCATGCCGTCGAAACTAGACGCCGGGTTGGTGTACGTTTGGTGAATATTCGGGATACACACTCGACGACAACAAGCACCCGATGGGTAACAGGCAATTTGGTGAGCGCAGATAATATTTGGTGTTGTAGTTTATCTGTGCCCCCTTTCGACGAGAACGGTCGACGAAATCGAGCTGAATACCCTCTCCATCTCTGTTAAGAGAACTGACCATGCTGCCCGGGATAGAATTTGAGTACACCAAAAAAAAGAGTATTGTTAGATTTAGACACTATTGTTAACGTCTGCGTGGGATCAATTGCAATTGCAGCCATCTCCTGCTTCCTTTCCCATAGCTGGCCCGCGGCGTGCGCCGTAGGTTGCCGCGACCAGGGCGTCCAGCATCTTCTGGCATTCATTAGAACTTGGCATGACGCATACGTCCTACCTCGGAGCGCTTTTTTAAGGGGCATATTGTGAAAATCGAGCATGAGAACTTGTTTGCTTCCACGCGGCTCGATTCCGGCGCACTGCAAGCCGCTAATATGGCCTCGTCCTCCAATCGGTTGAGGGAGGTCATACTCTTCCAGGCCTTGTCTGAGATCCCGGGACTCTCCAACGCCGCGCATGTTCGATAGCCCGACTGACGAAAGTGCCATCTGAGCAGGGCATCTGCCGGACTTCGTCAGAGGGGCGCAGGTCTAGTTTTGGCCCGAAATGCCCCAGGTTTATCAAAAAGCGTGACTTCGTAGTGATTCTAAAGGAGTTAGAGAATAAAGCAAGAAAGAAACAAGGGTGATATTAAAAGAACACTCACGTCGGGGCTGATGGAGAAAGAATACTGGTCGAACGCGTGGTGCACGTCTGACCTCACAAGTCGTTCGTTCTCAGCCGAGTCAATCCAGCTCCGTGTGAGGGGATAATGAAAACCCAGCGCGCTATAGCTGCTCTGTATCCGCTGTAGTTCGTACTGCCCGGCGAAAAAAAATGTGGGAAGCGTCGAACCCGCCTCACAAGCTGAATGTAATATTTAAAATTTCCGTTTTTGAAACGACACAGCGTTTGTCGCAGCACTCGGTACTACTTTTCGGGTGCCGATCGAGATTGACGATGCCCCCGAACAGCCATTTCGCCGTTGACCTGTACGTGTTAGTGGTTGTTTTCAAAGACAAAATAAATTAGGGACAGGAAAAAAGATGTATTTCCTGCATTCTCACCGTGACGGTAGCGGTATGGGCAATGTAATCACCCCTCGACGTCGTCATCTTTTAGGTCATCGTCGTTTTCTGCGTAACGAAGCAATTGCAGTTGACTAGCGGCCCCTCTGCCGGCTCTTTGGCCTCGAGTCAGGATTTGGATCTTTATGGGCACCGCCCGCATGATTTGCCCCGAGGTCGTCCACAAAACCTGCGGCGCCAGATATGCAGGCCATCCGAACAGTGAGCCGCCAGAACTTGAGGACTGCTCTCTTGTTCGCCGCGTCGTCTTTGCCGCTCGGAGATCAAAGCGGAGCCCGGATTCGATGCGGCGGCTTGATGGAAGATGTCCGAGGGGAGTGCCATGGGGACCACCATCTCCAAGTCCCCGTCGTACCTCGGCCAGATCGTAAAAAACCCGCAACCCATTGGCAATTGACAAGGGGAGCAGTACGTAGACGGAGTAAACGACGACGTAGTCGGGAAGGATCACTACGCAGCGGCCGGGTTAGGCGCAGTTCTGACTTCAGCGGTCGAGACTGCACCTGTTGGCTGCATCATCAGTACAAGCAAAACGATGGTAACAACATGACGAGAATACAACGTGCTCGTCGGTGGCTGATCGACATTATAGTGCCGTCACCTAGCCGTACCGGCGCACCTGAGTCGTCTAGTTTCGAGAATGTTGCGTGGTCAAGACCCAATTCACACGTATCAATGACCGCCAGTTCACGGGACGTGATTTCCGGGGCGTCAGCATATTTTGTCTTGACCGTGTCCTTGATGTCGTGGAGCATCCCGACAGAAACTGGTCCTGATGGGGCCATAATGGAACCCGAAATGCAGACCAGGAAACGGCATCGGTGATCGACCATGTCTTCCAATCCTAGACCGCGTGTGCGGTGACGTGCATACCACATTCCGCAAAGACACGCCCCACGGCCTTCCGGAGCTTGGTTCGATGATGGCCAGACCGGGCCTCATCGCGCGCACGCGCAAGGTTGTCATAGCCCATTAATAGTAATTTCTTCGGGCCGTTGACTGACCCATCCAGTCGCCGGGATCTCCTGCCTCCAACGTCCCAAGACGTTCCGCGTCGACAAAGATAACACTCACATTCCGTGATACCTGGGTGGACCATGTGGCCTACCGTTTAATTATTCTTCAAGTCGATGTGGCGTGCTGCTTCATCTCACGCAAAGTTCGATGCCCATCACGTGTGGCCTTGGTGGCGCTTGACGGTAACGGCCAAGCTCGCACTGGAGGCATGGACAGTTGAGTAGAAACATATCAACCGTGGTCCTTGAAATAGCGAGCCAGAGGGCTTTCACTACTCTCCTCGCGTGCTTGTCTGGCGATGATACCGTGGATGACAGAAACGGGAACCCGCGAATTTTCTAGCATAAGAAACTTGATTGACGTTTCTTTTCCGTAGCCGGCCAATGCTCACAAACGCTCGATTTAAGTCACGCGTGTAAGCTTGGACGACAAAATCGTATGGCATTGGCGATGAATGCAGGGATAGCTGGGCCGAGTCTCATCCCTTTGAAGCTCACCGAGTAAGACTCTGACGGATAATGTGGGACATCCTGAGAGCACTTTCGTAGCTCTTCCAAAATTCAAGAAGCATCAAGCTTTTGCACAGAGACATCCTCGATGTCCTTTGCTCAGATGAGCATAGGCCCTGCATTGGTGTCCTCCAAATTGTGGCCCTATGCCGAAAACTTGACCTAGACCGAAGTGTAATTGTGGCTATCTTTATTATTGTCACGGCAGCTTGGAGGTGAGAGTACACAATCGATGCATTTCTGCGCTGCTGACAACATGACGCAATTTGTAGGGGTTGCATGAGAGGTAGGCTCTGGATCCTGAGGCTTTGGGACCAGACCGCGGAGGTCTTGAACGATCTTCAGATCCTCTCATACTTCTTCAACAGTGGCCTTCCAGTGGCCGTAATTCGATTAAGTAAGAATTAAAACGACTTGAGGTGGCAGTCATTGGCTGGGAAAATGGAAGACCGTGACTTCGGACTCCTGAAGGCTGTGCCTCGCTTCGAGGCAATCAAGACCGGGGCAAGACCGGGGCAAGCCCGGGAGGGCCCTTTGCCTATCCGAAAAGAACACGGCTGTGTAGTCACCGAATCAGCGGTTCCGAGAATGCACATAGGCTCGGACAAGCAGCAGGCGCCGGGCGTGCAAGGCAACGGCCCGCCCGGGGCTGGCGGTGGCGACGACGGTACGGACGGCGTCAATCCGGTCGACCAGGTTCGACGCGGCAATGTTGCTCGAGGCCGCGGCCACGGTCACCTTGCCCAGTAAAAGGCGGCTGACGCAGAGCACGGCTAGGTGTGTGGTCTTGCCCGTGCCGGCGGCGCCGTGGATAACGACAATGCCGCCGCAGGGCCCTTGGTTGTGCGTCCGAAACGCCTCGCGCGTGTCCGAGACGAGCTGGCCGAGGAGGCATTGTTTGGTCTGGCGGGAGAGACCGGCCCAGAAATCGACCTTGGGCACCGGCGCCCGTAGAGCGTCCTTCTGAATAACGAGCGCCCAGGGCGGCGTTATGTAACGGCCTCCGTGTCCACGCGGCACGAGGCGGCAGCAGGGATCCCCGTCCGCGTCGCCTGCGCTGCTATCTATGGTATATAGGTAGTAGTGTCTCGTAAGGGTCACGGCGCGTGCGCCTGGGCGATCGCGCCGGGGACAGCAGTAGGAGCATGGGTTGGGTAGCGTTCTCCAAAACAAGTCCATCAGTTTAATTTTCAAGGCGGCGACACAGGCTTGGGGCAGCTTCACTTGACGGTGGGCCGAAACCGTATTATGTTGCCGTTGTCATATATCATCGTCTAGGGGCGATAATTTGCAAGAGCAATGCAATGTCTCTGTTTCCGGTACGCTCTGATACGTAACTAACAGCAACCCCGGGGTCGCCTCGAAGAACTTCAAAGGTGCGTCTTGAACTCTCGTCGTGGAGCCAAAAGCACTCAGATGCTTGTCGTAGTGGCCTTGCCAATCGTCAAAAGAGTAGGTCAGGCGTTGTTTAGAGCCACTCTCCACAAGGACACCTGCTGTGATCGAAGACGCAACGCCGCCTTACTTACTCGTAGAGTTGATCATCCCTCCAAGATAAAATTTCCCGTCGAGGCTGATATGGTGTACCGAGGCCCGGATATCTTATGATGCGGATTAAACTCACAGCGCACATCGTTAGACAATGTACCCATGCACTCTCGCATCTCGTCCCGTTCGACCGTTCTTACCGGAGTAGTTAGAGGAAGGGGGGGGGGGGGGGGGCATGGTGCTGGAGCTGCTGTTGCTGGTGGTGGTGGCAATGGCGGCGACGAGGATGAAATTGGATCACACGGAAGGCAAAGAAAATAAACACGGAAACAAGATGGGAAGAAAGATGGGGGGAAGCGAAAGGTATTAACGACGACTCATGAACGGAGAATGCCAAACCGGGCCCGGCATATCCCTTCAGCAGCTGGGGCGTGCTGGCCCACCAGCGTGGCCAAGAAGCGCTGGAGATGAGCGAAGGGACACGCATGCGGGCCCCAGAAGAGCGTGATACGCAGGACTTGGAAACGCCTAAGCTAAAGACGGCTCCGCAAATCCTAACCACGGGTCTGTGAACCACTCAGAAAAGGAAGCGGAACCGTGCCCGGCCCATGGGCTTTAGACGATAACGGTCCACATGACGTCCGTAAACGGTACCGACATCAAACTGTCGGGCAGATCTAGTGCCATTATTATTTTGCGTCGACGGTGTAAGCATTTAATAAAAATAGTCTCAGCATCGGCCTTCTTAGGTACGCGAAAGCCGACACCCCGAACGTATATCTTCTGTGAAGGACGTGTATTCGAATGGAGGTAGTGAAACAAGTCTCCTTCTAGAAGTCTGTTCACGACTTTAGCGTTGATCCATCGATCCCCGGCGGGACCAGGGCGCTAAGCAGGCTCGAAGTATCTCCAGCTCGTGGCTGATTTGAACAAGCTAGGCCGTGACGAATCCGATGGAGAATGTTGTCATCTAGCCGCACCAGCGTACTCGGCTATCCGCTGCAAAGCGTGGGCATCCTCGATGGTCAAGAAGTACGCACTGAGCCGTTGAAATCTCCCAACCCATGCGAACATTTCATAACCCGTCTTGGGAACGCCGGTGCCCGCGATGAGGCTTTTCTCAAACGGCTTGGACGCTGTGCGGCCTTCGGCAGCGGTCGTGGGGAGCCTGTCTGGGGTTCCGGTCTCCGCTCTATTGTATTTGGCTGGTATCTCCTCACCGTCGGACTCAATGTCCGATGACTTGACGACCGCAAATTCATCCGTTGGGAACATGTTGGATATAGAACAGAGCTGATGGGATGCCGCAAGAATCTTCGGACGAGCGTAGCGGTTCAGGTATGTCCTCCCAAGTAGAACCCTGCAACTGCTTTGTTGCGGGAGATACGACATCCATCGCGATTTGCGACTCGACTCCAGATTGTACGAGTTCGGAAAGGATAAGCTCCCGTTCAGGTCCGTCTTTGAAAGCTGGAGTAGTAATCTAGGGCAGTAGTTTAGCAGCACGAACAATTCACAAACTAACACGGAGTAGAGCAATCTTACTTCATGACCCGCTCCAACATCGTCCATCTCTTCGCAAAGCGACTGATTGGAGCCTTAAAGTGGAACGGCGTCTCTTATTCATACCCACCGCCAAACTTCGAGCCCCTCAACGGCGATGTCGAGAAGCCCTCAAACCTCAAACGCAAACGGCAGCAGGCCCGCCCGAAAGCCTCTGGAACTTCGTGCTGTGCTCTGTGAGGAGCGGCAGCTCGGCCTGGTACGGGGAGAGGGTGGCGCCGTCGCTGCTGCTGCCCGCGCCGATGAACTCATTGTTGACCGGGCACAAGAGCGCAGAAGACAGCCCCGGGTGTTGGGGCTGATCAGAGCTGCCGTGCTTCACTTCAACGATGGCTTGCCTGCCCGCCAGATTGAAAGCCGGAACGATTTCTTCGTCACGCGGACTGTTGTAATTTTGGAAGCACCGTCTCCTACCAGCAAACAGCTCCAGGCGGGTTCAGCAGCATGCAAGTCCACCGCGGGTTCGACTTCCGGGTCAATTGTTTCTTCTTCCAAATCGAGGACGCTTCTTGGAGAACCGCCTATCATACTGGCAGTTGTGTACCAGGTGTTTTTACTGTGGTTAAGCAACGTCGGGTGGGCAGATAACTCTTTTATGTTGAAGGGCTTGTGAAATTCGGGGCCAGGTAAAAGCTCGTACGCTCGAAATCCCCCCTCGAAGTCTGGTACTCTGAGACTCGAGACGTCGGCCTCTGAAAATCAATCGGGACTGTCGAAGTATACGTGCAGATCGCAAAAGTGTATCGATCGCACAAGAAATGTGTGTCAGGGCAGAGCGGGAGACTATTCGTCACCTCATGGCCGCTGACAACAAGGTCGTCGATGACTGGCAGAGGCTAGGACCTTCTGACAGCTTTTCATAATTCGGAAGCCGAGGTGTATTTCAATATTCTCACTGGCAAGATGTGTGCCAAGTGAGGCTTGATGAGACTAGAGAGAATGCAGCATCCCCTATGCCACTTTGGCACTTCCTGCTGGGCTCTGATATCTGCAGGGAGGCATTTCGTGTTGCTATGAAAAGTGGGTAGAAATTCAGGTGTCACCGCCGAGACCAGGAGCAACAATACCGTGATCGGCCATCCGTGCTGCTTGTTTGTTGCTCGTGGCGGAGGTTTTGCCATCTGCATGTTCTTGTTGCCTTTGCTGCAATAAAAAGAGGCAAGTCGGATTTCTCAGCTCTTCTTTCAATTAGGAATCCACAGTCAGCATGACGGTATTTGACCGAGTCAACAAACAAGAAGGGCAGCTTACCCCTAATTCTACCTTCATCTCTAACCGTGTCATCGTCCTAGGACCTGTCTTTCACTTGAGAAGGCGAAGTAACCGTCTTGAGGCTCTTCGCAAGATTAGCTCGCCATGCACCGAAGATCAAAAGGGGGGGACGGGGGGGGGGGGGAGAGGAGAAATGCAGCGTACCAAGTGGCAAAGAACCGCCTCACTAGCACACAATCAAAAGGCCAATCCAGATGGCGGGAACGGGCGGGTTCACAGGAGAGCGCAAGAGGTGAGCAGCTACGTCCTGCCGGACCCTGCGAACCCAAAGATACCGACCTTACCGGGGCCGGTACGGTCAAGGTACTCCTCAGAGCGCTCCAGAGTCTCATGAAACAGCTGGTTTAAGATCGAGGCCACCAGGGCACTCTTGCCGTCCCGAAGAAAGTCTACCTTAGGACAGACGTGGGGCCAAGAAATCATCTTGTTCTTCCTGGTGGTGGTGCTTGGTCGCTCAGCAAACGATGTGGAAATCCAGGCCTACCCACTTGCTAGTGATAGTAATTAGGGCATGATCCGCCATAGCCATTTCTATGGCATCGTGTTCTTGAATCATCTTCCCACACGACGGACGCAATTTGACCAGCACTGCGATTTTTTGATTTTCTCTTTGGCGTCCTCTAAATCGCCACCTGGTGAGGGCGGAAATGGAGATAGCGAATGTATGTTTGGAGAACAACGGAGAAGGAAAAGGAATAGAACGATCCATACATAGCTGATCGCTGACTGCATCGCCGTCTTCCCCGCCAGTGTCTTAGTAGTCGTCGTGTAGTAAAAGTAAAATAAAAAAGTAAAAAGGAGAGTAGGGTGCAGTAGAAATATCTTTGACGTCACCGCGAGCGTCAGCCGCCATACGCTCTGCGGCGGCGGCATTCTCGGCGTCGGCGGCAGAGGCGGCGGCGGCGTTGTCCGTCGCAGGAGGATTGGAAGGGCCGCGAGGCGGCCCTGCGTCGCCTTTTGGCCCTTGTCCCAGATCCGGAGCAGCTGCTCAGGCTGCTCCGGTAATGTAGGCGTGCAATCTGGTGGTGATATCGCCTCGGGAGTCACCCCAATGCAACGCCAAGACTCAGAAGGCTTTCGTGATTGATCAACGTACATTATCACGAACATGCCAGACGTCTTCTGTCGAAAGAAGCCAATGCCGGAGTTTCAAATCTCCAAGCCCAGCTCCTTCATGGTA
This sequence comes from Sporothrix brunneoviolacea, assembly GCA_021396205.1. Classification (NCBI taxonomy): domain Eukaryota; kingdom Fungi; phylum Ascomycota; class Sordariomycetes; order Ophiostomatales; family Ophiostomataceae; genus Sporothrix; species Sporothrix brunneoviolacea. The sequence continues at coordinate 118,302 of WNYD01000078.1, forward strand.
GGCCTGATGGTGTCAAACCAGTACCTGGGCGACAGCAGTTCGGGTGTCCTTGGCTCTTGCGGCTGCCGCAGGGGAAGAGGAGCAGACTAGAGAAAATGTATGATACAGGGGGATGTCGGATCATGTAGGTATGGCGGCCGCCATCTAATCAGTGGCACTCATTTCGGAGAACGGTGCAAGCAAGTTTGGAAATGCGACGAGGAGTACAGCCTGCAAATCTCCGAAGAAATTGAGGCTCTTCCTGCATGAGAAAACGTTAACAGCTTGTAGCTCACCTGCGGTTCACGTATCTTTGAAATGGGCAACGACGTACCGATTTTGTTCTTGTCACCGACCCTGACCAGTTCTGCTGGCTGTAGCCATAATCATGCTTGTAGAGTCCTGCTGCGGCACGTCTGTAGGAATTATCCTGACAGGAGATTGAAAAAGATTGTCTGTGGCCAAATGTATACCACCGCTGCTCCACTTGCTGCCGATAGTCGAAGGCTTGAGAGCCGAGGGGAACATTGTTAAAAATCTCCCTGAGCATCTCTAGGCATAGCTGTCTCGGATTTGGAAACTCATTTTGTGGCTGCAAGATGGCACACTTGATGGTGCAGGTTGGTACACAAGAGTGCTCTTTGGTATGGGTGCCGCGGGGGAAACCAACGTCTCGAACTTCGGCTGAAAGCACTTTTAGAAAGAACAAAGCCGGGGAAGAAGTGGGAAGAAGAGAGAAGTGGTTTGACCGAGGTCGACAGTCACATCGCAGAAAAGACAACAAGAGATATGCGACGGAGATGTACATCTGCAAGAGAAATATTAGCAGCTTGTGGCTCACTTGTGGCTAATCCGTCTCTGAAATTGGCAACGGCGTATCGATGTCTCTTCTCTCTCCGGCTCCCATGTTCCCTGCCGCAGTCATGTTCAGCGGTGCCGTTTGTTCGCCCATATCGTAAGCACCCCGAACTGGATGCTCACCAAGTCTAAGGCAGAGACAGCGGTCTGATCTCGCAAATGCTCTCGCATGCGGAATGCATCAAGAGTGATGACATATGATGTCCGAGCTAGGAGATGCGCGAATTTGCTTTTCAAACAGCCGATTCAGGGCTGCGATGAAAGAACATATCAAATGGCGTGCCGTCTTTGCGAGGCCTGGTAGCTCTGATGCCTAAATGGCTAGCTGGGTTGGTATCCAAAGCTTTGGTCCCATACACATTCTCGTGCCGTATTCCAGGAGCGGAAAATTCGGAGTGGATCGTGATGCCGAACAGACCGATGGAGTGGATCTTAAGCTGGATCGAACGCGAAGGTGACGCTCAACTACATTGCAATGTTCAAGCGTACTACACGTTTCTGCCAGATCGGTTGTAAGATACGACATTGAAACAAAGGTCTCGCTCCTCACAGTCAAGCTCTGCGACACCGCCGACATAATAAGTGCGTAGTTTGTGCGAAGGTGGAGGTTCGAATTACGACATGTGTTGGTCGAAGCTGTGGCGAAATTCGATTGTCGGTACGTCTTTCCGCCATCCAAGGAACGTTGAACCGTTTTGGTGACCTCGGCGAACACTGTCACACAGCCGTAGATCTTACAGACTCAGATCTTTATGGAGGCAGATGTCCTTGCGCCTAGAGCGTAGTTGGGCCGCCTGTTGGCTGAGTACAGAGGGCCGAGGATGTGTAGAATTTGGTGAAACGAATTCCGCATTTGAGGCATAACCACAAGGGGCCATGCCGAATGCGCCCCGAAGAGAGCCCTGTCTTAAGCTGGACAAGTCCGAAATATGATCTGGTCCTGATATTAGAAGCCAACTTTGCAGGCGAGAAGCACGGGCATGGCGATGAAATATGCTTACCAAGAGCGTCAATTGTGAGCGTGTCATGTCTATCTATGGATAGGCCATGTTCAATCTGCGCAGCACTTGTCTAAAGAGTCTCCCGGACAGGAATAAAGTGGAAAACAATAGGCGTTTCTGTCCTCCCTGTGGCCGCTTTCGATCGACGCTGTCAGCTGTGGTGGGCAAGCTTATGCAGTGCAACATAAAGATCAAATAGAAGTAGGGAGATGCCGATGTCTCGGAGAAGTGCAGCATAAATATAATAGATAGAAGAGAAGAGACAGCAGTGCAGCCGCCACCGCGCCGACAAAGACCGCATGCGCAGGGCTGAAGAAAATGGTTCATAATAGACATCACAAACGGACGAGAAGAGACCACGATGGCTCCATGAAGTACAATATAAAGATCACATATAAAAGAGAATAGGTGCCGGTGGTACAGGGACCACACTAATAAAGACCTCTCGTATTGCGCCGAATAAGTCTGCCAATGGAGAGAAGAAGAGAAAGAGAGAGAGTCAGGTTTGATTAGAAGGGGGGGAGGTGGGATATTTATACTTGGGGCGGAAGGGGGAGGGGGCATGTAGAGGAGCGAGGGCGTGTAACAATCCGTTTGCAACATTGTTTTGTCTGCTCTTTCATTTGCTATTTTGCTTGTAGTTTCGTTTGTGATGTTCATCAGTTTGCCGTCGAGCGCTTGTCATTGCATCTGAACTTCAAGTTTACGGTTTTCTTGTCTAGTTCTTCTGGCGTAGACATGAATTCATGTTCACGATTCACCCAGATATATATCACTTGTAGAACTATCAAAAATATGAAGCTGGTGGGATTTTGAAGTCGGAAATATGAAAAAGATGTGAATTTCTACGATGTTCATGCAGTTTACATTACGATGGAGTCGGATCAACCTCATCTGGAATTATCACAACATGAAGCTGATATGAATTTGAGCTCGAGAACACGCGGCAGATATCAATTCCTAATACCTTCTTCATATAGCTCACATTCATAACGGAGCCAGATTCAGTCCACTATTAAAACTGTGACAACGTATGAAATTGACATGAAATTGATGGGACATTGGAGCCACGAACTTGGGAAAGATGTTACTTCCTGTTGCTGTTGTTGTTTTGAGAGAAAATGCACAGTCGGTATTCACAAAGAAGCCAGACTGAGTGAGTTCAGAATTGTGACAACGCATGATATTGACATAGACTTGAAGTCAACAAGTAGAGAAACGCAAGTCCTACAGTTTCTCCATACATTTTAATTCGCATTGAAGACAGATACAGATCCCTCAAAGCTACCACGACTGACAAAATTAACATGAGGTTGAAGCCAACACGGGAAATACGAAAGTGTAAAACTTTCAAAGCACGGTTTTTTTACGATGAAGTCAGATTCAGCTACAACTCATAGAACTATCACAACATATGACGTTGAAGCCAAGACGATACGAGGTTGAAGCTGAGAATGGTGTTAGTGCCAAATATGCCCAATTAGGCTTTCCCGCCAGTGCCCAAGCTGGTGGGGGGATCTGGCCCCCACGCCGGTTCCGCTGGTCGTGATTTCCAGCGGCTAATCGTTGGCTTCCAGGCTTCCCGCCCCGGAGAAATGAGCTGCCGACCCGCATAAAGCATTCCTCCCCAACCAGATGCTCTCATCGCAGCACACCTGCAACAGCGACGCCCGAAACGCGGACCAGCAGCGACAAGCGACGACAAGGCTGCGCCGCGGCCCTCGCGGCGACCCGGGCATTCCCCTTATCCCCCCTCCCTCTGCCTCTCCCAAGACGCCCCTCGACGTAGTGTCTCGGCGACGGTCATTCATGGCACACAACAACGAAAGCGACGGCACGCCGACGACCAGTCGCGATCTGACACTGCGCCGCCCGCAAAAAAGACCAGGACACAGATCGAGCTCGAGTGAGACACGTGGGCGTCTTGGAAATACCCGTCCGCGTTTTGGGACACATCAAGATCTGCCCGACACGTGAGGCAGTGGAAGAGCACGGTCTCCGCATCCGCCGTCAACATCATCAACACCCTTCTCTGCCCTGGCCCAGGTTGAATGGACGAGCTCGGCAGCTTGTGCAGATGCTTCCTGTTAGAGACCTCGCTCGATTTGCCAGTCACCAGTCGGTCTGATTTCCACGAGGTAAGACTACACAAGTATGACTCGGTTATTTGCACTTGCGCTGACCAAGTCTTGTCAGTATCCATACTTCCAATACCCCATCAACTTTCGTTCGCCATGAGTACGAGCCAAGCGGCGCAGCGCCGCAAGACCAAGCCTGCGAAGACAAGGGACAAGATTAAAAAGTTGCCGCCACACAAACTCGATTTACATCTGACCGACCATGGCATTCGCTCGGTATACTCCTCGCAGAGGCCAGACTTGATCGAAGTCCGGCAGGCCTTGACAGTTGCCAGGGCGTCACTCTCACCGTCCCAGTTCTCTGAAGACGCGTTCGAGACATTTCAGGAAAACAACGCGCGGGCCAAAGACGAAGAAGATGTGCTAGCCCATGTGATCCCAACTCTTCTCGGTCCCCACCAACCTTCCCAAGCGCCTGCTAGAAACACGATGTTTGGGAACCTCGAACCGCTGACAGACGGGACAATCGCCCCGGCTCAGCCAGACATCTACTACGGAGAACTCCCCGAGGAGTTGTCCCGGTCGGTCCGCGACAAGCTCGGCCATCACATCATGCCATCGACCATGAAGGACAGGCTGCTGGCACCCAACTTCTTCCTCGAGCTTAAAGGGCCAGATGGAAGCTTGGCTGTGTCCACGCGGCAAGCTCGTCACGATGGAGCTGCTGGATCTCGCGCGATGCATAGCTTGCAAAACTATGGAGAAGAGGAACAGAAATACGACGGTCAAACGTATACTTTCAGCTCCATATATCATGGCGGCCAGCTTCAGTTATACGCGCATCACGTCACAGCACCAACGAGTGAAGGAGGCCGACCTGAATACCATATGACGCAAGTTAAGGCGTATGCTATGACCAGCGACCGCGACTCATTTGTTCAAGGAGCCACCGCATTCAGAAATGCCAGGGACTTGGCAAAACGCCACCGACACCGCTTCATGCAGGCGGCAAACACGAAAGCATCTCAGACCGGGACGTCGGCCCACCAAGACATTTTTGGAATACGTGAAGGGAGTCTGGCTACGGATGATTTGGAGTGGCAGGATGGTGATGTTGAACTGCAACAGTGCATTGCCGACGATAGCCAGCACGACTCCGTCGACGATGGCGAAGCCACCCCTACTCCTCAGTATATCGACGCAGAGGGTGATTCGTCAGGGCCGAGCCAAGACTCTGTCCTGCTCAGAGACGCCCCGTGGATGAGTTTTGTGTCGAGCGTCACGTCGACCGTCAACACGTCTAAGCGGTCTCGGCGATCGGTGAGCCCGCCCTCCAATGCGGGGGCAAGTTGGTCGTCCATGGGCCCAAAGCGGCCCGGCAAGAGACGCATGTTGGAGCCGCCACCCGCAGGCGCAGCGCAGTTTGGGGCAAGCGAGTCCTGGGAAGATGCACCCTAGCGCAGAAGAGTTTCGTCCATAGAAGGGAAGGTCCCTCACATATATTAATTAATGTGTTTGACAATGCGGCGATAACAATGACGTATATACGAATCAGCTTCGTTCCTCCTGCAGCTATCTGTCGTGGACGGCCAACAAGATTGCGTGACAACACGAACCGCGTTTGACAGTTCTTATCGTTCCAGCTTTTCGTTTTGTGCTCTTGTTTTAGCCGCCTTGGTCCACCCCCGCATTACGGCAGAATTGGGTACCTTTGCCTTATGTGCATGACGCAGTCCAATGCCATACCGGGCGCAAATGAAGAGATCATCTAAAGACGGGACACAGATGACGAATCCAGTGCCGACGACGCGGGACGAGCCCACCAGCTCGGAGAAAACTCTCGGTGTTACCAAGATGCCATCTCCTTGCGCGAGCCATCGCAGCCCAGGATTCATACATAAGGCTGCGCGAGGCGCACTTCTCTTGGCACCGACAGCCTTGGCTTGGCATCAACGTCAATCAACGTCAACAAAACGACAGAAAAATCATCAGTAGCCATTGCCACTAGGAACAAAATAAACAAATAAAAAATAGCAACATGGCAGCCCAACCAGTTCAAGTCGTCTTGGGCGGCAGCCGCATTGGCGGCCGGGAGCCCTTCATCCCCGGCACCAGCCTCGACGCGGTGTTCACGATCTTAGCGGCCTACAACGTCCAGAAGATCGACTCTGCACAGGCCTACGGTAGCTCGCAGGCGACGATCGGGCAGGTCAAGGCTAGCGACAAGTTTACCATTGATACCAAGTGGGGTCCGCCGCGCGCGCCGGGCGCGGGCCCGCCTCAGCCAGGTGGCCACAAGGGGCCGTGGGCGACGCGGGAGCACGTTGTGAACTCGGCCAAGGACAGCATCCAGAAGCTGGGCGTCAATCAGGTCGACATCTTCTACATCCACCGGCCGGACGCCGAGACGCCCATCGCGGAGACCCTCGCCGGCGTGCAGGAGGTCTACGAGCTCGGCCTGTTCCGCCGCTTCGGCCTCTCCAACTACCAGGCCGCCGACGTCGAGGCCATCTACAACCACGCGAAGGAGAAGGGCTACGTCCTCCCCACCGTCTACCAGGGCAACTACAGCCCCCTCACCCGCTACCAGGAGACGCTGCTGTTCCCGACCCTACGCCGCCTGGGCCTCGCCTTCTACGCCTTCAGCCCCTCGGCCGGCGGCTTCCTGGGCAAGACGGTGGCGCAGGTCGAGGAGAGCCTGCGGAATCCGCCCGCCGCCGGGCCAGGCCCCCGCCGCAAGTACGTGGACAACCCGGTCTACCTGGCCGCGCTCGCCAAGTGGAATGCCGTCGCGGACGCGGAGGGGATCCTCCCGGCCGAGCTGGCCTACCGCTACATCGCCTACCACTCGGCGCTGAAGCGCGAGCTCGGGGACGCCCTCATCGTCGGGGCGAGCAGCCACGCGCAGCTCGAGGAGACGCTGGGTGCCGTCGAGAAGGGCCCGCTGAGTGACAAGGCGCAGGAGGGGGTCGATGCGGTCTGGGAGCTGGTCAAGGACATTCCTCCCGCTCCTCCGGGCGGTGCCCGTCCTCGGGCCCCTTGATGGCCGGCCACAATTAAGATAGGCAGTCAATAGCTATACAATGCAGCGTGCTTCGGTACGACTTTACAACAAAAATGATTCTATCCTGTATTTCTTTGGAGCCGTTCTACAAAGGTATTGATGTCAAAGCATGGCGGTCGCGATCAGGTTCCACGTAGAAGAATCGGCCCAGTTCATGCCTCAACCTATGCCTTTCCGAGACCTCCGCCGCCGGTCCTACCGTGGCCGATGTTGTGGCACTTACGCGAGGGCCGGGCCGTGCTGTCCTCCTCTGAGGAACTTTACGCCCAAGTTTTGGCAGCACCTCGACAACGGCAGCCGCATGGCCGTGCTTCTCGGCCAGGGCGACCGCATTGTCGCGGATCCGCTGCGGCGGCATAGAGGAATAGTACACCGTCAGCTGGAACAGTGAGTCGACGACGGGCGCCAGACCGAGGGCGCTGGCGACCATGAGCGCGCCGCGGGCAAAATAGCCGGCGCCCATCCGCAGCCGGGCGTCCCCCCACACGTAGGGGAAGTGGTCCTCCCGCGAATTGCGGACCTTGGCCCACTGGAGCATGTGCAGGCACTTGACGGCGAGCTCGTCGCGCTCATCGGAATCGAAGTGCAGGTTGAACAGCGCGTCCGTGACCGGCTTGTAGTCTGGATGCAGGCGCGTGTACATCTTCTGGTACGAGCCCGCCTGGTCGCCCGGGATGGACTCGAGGCAGAGCCCGGCCGCGAACAGGCGCTCCGGCGCGCTGCACAGGCCCAGCAGCAGCGGCCGCACGAGGCTCCCGCGGCCGTCCTGGGAGGCCACGACGAGGGCGGTGAGCCGGTCCTCGAGCCGGAGGAAAGGATACGACCCGTCGCCGACGAGAAACGTCACCAGCTCGCGCTGGCCCGGGTCGATGGGCCCCGTGAGGCCGCTGCTGCACAGCCCGTGCCTGCACGGAGAAGACAGCTCGAGGAGACCGCAGTCGCAATACCGCGACACCGGGCCGCCGGGCCGCGGGTGGTGCACGTCTTCGTTCTTTCTCCAAGGCACGACATCCTCCTTTTCCCTCCAGAGCACGACAATGTTGTGCATGTCTCGTGTTTTCCACCTTGGATACCACGTCGGTCCCGGCTCTGTCCCTGGGCCGGCCACCGATTTGGTAGAAAACCCGGCGAGCCCGGCGGCGGGTGGACGAATGGACACCGCACGGTCCTGCGCCGGGACGCGAAAGATTCTGGCGTTGGGGGGCCCGCGCCCGAGCCTGTACAGCAAATACAGCGCGTTGGTGTGGATGAGGACGCGCACGATCAGGGAGCACACCGGCGCATAGGCGTCATCTGGGACGGCGACGCCTCCGTGTCGCACGCGTTCCGTCACCTCCTCTATCTGCTGAATCTCGGACAGGAAGGCGTTGTAGACGGCTATGTCGGCTTGCACACGAACCGTGTTCTCGACGCTGCCATTTTCGGTGACCGCCGCGTCGCAGACCAGACTGCTTCGGGCGTCAGGAGCGAGGCGGCGGCCCAGGGAATGATCCCGGGCGGGCTGGCGCCCAGCGCGGCCCAGTAGCGGCACGCATCGGCCAGGGCCTGCACGGTGCGGATGCGCAGCTTCCACCGCAGCTTCAGCTGGGGCAGGAGCTGCCGGCCGAGCTCGAGGAACGCGCTGCCCACGCGCGGCTCGAGGCCGAGGACGTCCTGCAGCAGCGCGCCATACCGCCGGAGATGGCCGCCGTCCCACGCCTCCCCGCTGTGCACGAAGTAGTTGGTCAGGACGTACCGGTAGAGGGCGGCGGGCGTCTTGGTGTAGTCGGCCGAGATGCCGACGCGCGCCAGCTCCCGCTGGCGCACGAGGCCGAGCAGGCCGAAGAGGTGGTCGCGCCGGTCGGTGCAGCGGCAGTCGCGGCACCGCTCCACCATGTACCAGAAGGAGGCCTCGACGAAGTCGGTCGAGTCTGACCCGCCCTTGATGCCGACGACCACCGCGGCGGCGCTCGCGGCGATGTCGGTCGCAAACGGCACAGTCTCGAGCCGCCCCCTCAGGGCGTGCTGGCCCACCAGCGTGGCCAAGAAGCGCTGGAGATGCGCGAAGGGACACGCATGCGGGCCCCAGAAGAGCGTGATCTTCGTCGCGAGCGCCACCTCCTGGACGATCCACACCCGCTGCCAGTAGGGCCGCTGGCAGAGGGCCCGCAGCGCCATGCCCATGGCCCAGTTCCAGCGGCGGGGTGGGTCTGGCGAGCCTGGCGAGCCTGGTAAATCTGGTAAGTCTGGCGAGCTTCGCGAACTTTGCGAACCGGGCGTGGCTGTGGCCGTTGGGCGTCGGCCGATGAATTCGAATGCCGTGGCGCCGTGGTGTACATCGTCGGCGCCCAGCCAGACGGCGACCTGCGCGGCCTGTGTACAGAGAGAACGGTGTAAGCAGCGAGCACGCGCGGAAGCTAACCAGAGGACGGCATTCGCCTACGGCCAAAAGTCAGAGGCAATGTACCTTGGAGTAAATGTCCCGCATCATGGAGACTTGACGGTTTCGCTCCTCGCTGTCCTCTTGGTTGATGCAGACGGCGTCGACCCAGAGGTAGTGCGGCGCAGCGCCATCGGTCGCCTCCAGCAAGACGGGCGCCCCCTGCGTGAGAAAGGCGTGCAGTGCTGCGCGCACCGTGGTCGGCTGGCCGTTGAGCAGAATCCGCCGTAGGCTTCGCGGACTACCCCATGTGTACGAGAGAGCCGTAAAGAGAGGGCAGTTGTCGAGGTCGTGGACTTCGAAGGCCAGGGACACCGGCGCCGTCGAGGAGGTCGGCGATTGTCCCAGCTGCGAAATCTCCAGCAGCCGGATCTGCCGGCCACGGAGCGGAACTGCGGCCGCGGTGTGGCCACCGCTGTTCGATGGGCGAACAACCATGGCGATCGTCGGCGTGCATTCGGCCAGAAGATGGGAAAACAGGGCCGTGGAGGGGACAGACAAGGCTCGAGCTCTTGAGGCATATTTCTATGGCAAGGGATTGGGCAGCCGCCTGCATGCATCCCCATTGCGTATGCCATTGGCAGCTCCTGTAAGATGGCAGAACGAGAGAGGCTGTAGATAATGCACAGCGAGCGACGGGGTACAGTGGGGTTACAAAAAGTTCGCCTGGTTTGAAATTTTGACGGGAAAATAATAATATCTGTCTTCAAAATTCAGCCACGCAATGGCAATAGTTTAGGCGCCGGAAGGTCGCAGCCTGTGTCAAGCGAGAGCTGGAGTGGCTGCATGATTGGCCTGAGATGCGGTTGCCTAACCGCCGGGCGTCCAAGTAGGAACAAAAAGGGGATGGTATTAAACATAACTCTATGCCCATTGATACAGCGTCGTATTTTTTTACTGGCCAGCACCCTGCAAAAAGCACATCACAGCCTTGTGGCCAACCAGGGGCGGAGTTGTTGTTGCCCGACTGACCAACGACAGGCCCATCGACTCAGCCGCAGACGGCGAGGGCGCTACAAGGAGCATACCGCCATGTTTCTTCCCATACACGCCGTTTTAATTCGACTCTGCTTTCTCAACAGCATATCCTGCTTACAACGGCTGCTTCTACATTTCCTTTCAAGAAAACATAACAACAGATCCTCAGAGCAAGACCAGCCCACGTCGGCAAACATGGGCTTCCCATACGTCGCCACGGCATTGGTCGGAAGCCTTTCGATTGTCCTGTATTACTTGCTCACGAGAAATATCCCATCTCGTCTCAATTCCAGCCAGGCTCCCAAGTCCAAATTCGGACTCGTCCCGGCGGTCAAAAACCTGCCTCCAAAAGATGGAGGGGTGGAGTACGTGTGTTCTATTTAACCCATGCACGGGGAGAGCATAGCTAACGTCGCAGTATCATCTTTGTTCATGGCCTAGGATCGAACCCGGACACGACGTGGCAGGCGGCATCCGAAGATAAAGATGGCCTTGCCGATGGCAGGAAGTTTGCGAACTGGGTCACCGATTTTCTCCCCGACGATATCCCACCGGGGATCCGTGACAACATACGCCTCTTCTTTTTCAACTACGAGTCATACTGGAAGCGAGACTCGATAACGACTCGCCTGAAGACCCTTGGAGAGGGTCTTCTTGATCACATCAGCGACAAGATCCGCTCATCAGAAAAGGTACCAGCAAGCGGCAAAGGTCGACTCCCGATTCATCACTAATATGCATGCCATGCTAGGAGCAAAACCGGGGCTTGATCTTTGTGGGACACAGCTACGGAGGTCTCGTCGTGAAGCAAGTAAGCAGCCAAAGCACAACAACCCACAAAAATAAACGATCCCGGCTTTCTAACATGGTAAATCCCATCGTGGCAGGCACTCGTCTCGGGCAGAACTCGGCCGGACCGCAACCATATTGCCGAATACACACGATCACTCTTTTTTCTGGGAACGCCACACCGCGGATCTAATCTTGGCTTCTGGGGTTGGCTGTTCGCACAAATTCTCCGACCGCTAGGATCCAGCTCCATCCTCCTTGCCCAGTTGGAGTATGATTCGACGTCTTTGTTAGATTTGCATAAAGACTTCGTCAGCGGTGTCATTGGAAATATCCCGCGCATATTCAATTTCTACGAGCAACGCAAAACACAAGTCGTTCCTTTTTTGTGGCAGTCGTTTGTGAGTCACCCTCCTCTCGTCGAAACGAAAGAAATGTACTAATGCTTCATTCCAGTGTGTCCCTGAAGCATCTGCAACATTCGAGGGCCAAGGAGTTGAGAATATCGGCCTCCCCACCGATCACTTTGGACTCAACAAGTTTGGATCAAAAAATGCGGATTACGAAAGGCTGTCTACAAAACTTGTACAAGCCTTGGACCAATCAGTTCGACCGGCAAAGCATTACTATGTCGTCCCTGTGGATCTTGTGAAAAGCTACACCGAACGCCCTGAGCTTCAAAAAGACATCGAGGAAAAACTTCAGATGCGGCACGAGAATGCAAGCGTTGCCCATGCCGTGATCCTGACCGGGGGGGGCGGTATGGGGAAATCCCAGCTGGCCCTGAAATATGTGGAAACGCATAAAGATCGATACAACCCAGTCCTATGGATCGACGCAACAAGCGAAGAGACAGTGCGATCCAGCTTTCTGAAAAGTGCTAGGGAGCTTGGGCTTCCAGAGGATTCAAGCAAAGAAACAACTTTTGCCGACGCAAAGGAAGTCCAGGAAGTGCTTCGGTTACTTCTCAATAAGACAGACGAGGATGATGAATGGCTTGTGGTCGTCGACAATGTTGATGACGACAGTTGGGGAATCCAGAAAGTCTTGCCCAAAGGCAAACGAGGAAGTGTCATCATCACAAGCCGGGATGAATACAGCTCAGAGCTCATTGACGATGGGTTTGAAAAGATCAAGGTCGAAGTCATGTCCTCGCACGAAGCCACGACGCTTCTTCTCCAGCGCCTCAAACCGGGTGCCGACTCACCCTCCGACGATGTTAGAAAGCGCTGTGAAGAAGTGACAGAGAAATTGGGATGCCTTGCGCTTGCGGTCGACCTTGCAGGCGCGTACATCGGCAACGAACCCGACGCAAAGCGTGCACTCGCGCAGTATATTGAAGATTATGACCGCCACCGCGATGAACTTCTAAAGTCAAACAACTTTTATAGACTAAAGCCAACGGACAAGACTGTGTGGACGGTCTGGGATACGACACTCGAAAAAATCGAAAAGGACCATCCAGACCTACAGCCTCTTCTCCTGTTGACATTTCTTGCGCACTTCAAGGGTACTTTTATCCAAGACGAAGCATTTCGTCTAGCTGCCCTTGGTTTCACGCATCGTAAGGGCAAAATACTTGAACAAATTCCTTTGAACCTTCAACAATTCTTCTCCACAAGCAATAACACATGGGATTGTTTTTCCTACCGACAGAGTTGCAAACTCCTTGTCCGCTACAGCCTTTTGCAAAAAGTACAGGGGGCCTGGCCAGGTGTCACGATGCATAAATTGGTCCAGTGGCGGGCCATGAAAGGCGAGACAGAGCAACCTTGTACAAGGTGGTATACCGCTTGCATTGCGGCCGCATGCCGGCAAGTCTGGTTTGAGTCCGATAGGCCAGAGTGTCGACCAGAGTTTCAGCGACATCTTATCACACATCTCCCAGATTCCACGAAGTTGGTCAATGATACTAGAGGAGATATCGTATCCAGTTATATAATGGGGTGCCTAGGCCACCTATATAATGCTGAGGGACGGTGGCAAGAAGCAAGCACGCTACGAAAAAAGGTGGTCGAGTTAATCAAGCCTGTACTAGGAGAGGCCCATCCCGA
>WNYD01000078.1:131971-164955 GCA_021396205.1 Sporothrix brunneoviolacea
GATACGTTGACGAGCATGAGTAACCTTGCGTCTACGTATTGGGACCAAGGCCGGTTCCAAGAGGCTGAGGCATTACACGGACAGGTGCTGGAATGTCGGAAAGTTATACTAGGAGAGGCCCATCCCGATACGTTGACGAGCATGAGTAACCTTGCGTCTACGTATTGGGACCAAGGCCGGTTCCAAGAGGCTGAGGCATTACAAGTACAGGTGCTGGAATGTCAGAAAGCTGTACTAGGAGAGGTCCATCCCGATACGTTGAACAGCATGCATAACCTGGCTCATACGTGGCAAGCCCTAGGTCGACATGCAGATGCTTTGGTGTTGATGAAGGAATGTCTTCAAATAGGACAACGGGTGTTGGGCCTAGATCATCCGCATATGCAATCGACTTTAGAATGTGTTGAGGTGTGGAGTCGCAAAAATTTCGAAGAGGTCGAAGTTGCCGAAGGCGCGGAAGATGTGGAAGACGCAAATTAACTTGACCATGTTTTATAGCTTTGCTATCGTTTTTGTTTCGATGTTTGCTTTAGTTTTGGGCTCTAGGTCTAGATATTCGGGTTTTTTGTATTTCGGTTGGGCCTCCGCGTCATATATACATTGTTCCACTCAGCCTCTCTGATTTCTCTCCGTCTCGATTCTGTTCAGATTTATCTTCGCCTCTCCATTTTAGGAATTAACCTGCAGCTAGACCTGCTTTTCGAATTTAACATACCAAGCACCAGTACCCGGTCCAAACCACGGTGCCAATTTCATAATCTCCTCGTCAAATAGTGAAGTTTTGCTATAAGCCCGGTGCGCCTATCTCCTAGATTAGTTTTGCTATTGTCGTCGTCGTTCTTATTTTTTTTTCTCTCTCTAGTTCAGCTAAGGAAATGGATATGGGCAGTGAGTACACACCGCAATACTCTCCCAGCCGAGGTAGTAGAACGCCAAGTTCTTTTTCCTGTCGTCCTCGTCGTCGTCCTCCTCCTCGCCGACCACCTGGTCTTCTGTTCCAGTTAGCAAGACTCCGTTCGTATCATTGGTGTTCACAGCGTAAGCCCAGTCCCCGCCAACAAAGCCTTGCGTGAGGTAGCAGTCTGTGTAGGTCTTGTGCATGGAATGCTTGAAGTCTGCAGTCGACTTGGGAGCATTTGCCGTGAGATTGATGGTTGCCTTCGGAGCAATGCAATTTAGTACGATATTCAGAGAAAAAGAGAGACCTGACTAGACTGACAAATTCGCAGATCGGTGCTTCCAAGGCTTTCGCCAAGTTTGCACTCTGTGTGTCTTTGAAACGGAACAAGAGAGATCGCGCGTCTTGATCTCCCGCGAGTTCACGCAGTTGCACCCTCCACACTGAGTTTTTACGCAGCTCTGAGTTGTGCGGCCACTCTAGACGAACAAAACAGTTAGCATGAGGGTCTTTGAACGGTGGTGATGGCGATGATGAAAGCGTACGAATGATCCAACACATCTCGTCCTTTTTGACCGGCAGGGCTACACCGGGCGTTGCAATCGTAGCCCCAAAATACTGGTCTTTCACAGCGCCATGGACAGCGAGATATTGGCGGAGCCTGGCGAAATCGGCCTTGCGCTGCGCTGGGAGAACGAAGCGGATGATCTCCGAAAAAAAAGGCATGGTGAATGATGGGGACTTTGGTGATACCAATCTTGCGATCACGGATAGTCGTTGAAGGCCTGTCGGCACTGGCCTCTGTAAAAAAAAACGAACTTGTGTCGTGAAAGAAAATTGTTTAGTTCTAACTTGCCGCCCGGTCTCTGCTGCCTAAAATACAGGGCCTTAAATGAATGTGGCATTCTTCATGATCCAATCCACTCGCGTGAATTCACAAGACCAAAATGGCGTGGAATTTGCACAGGTTAATGGCGCGGCGTGATGTGTGAGTGAGCTGATTAGTATTAGACAAGCAAGCGGAACAACCGAACCCCTTGTCCCGCTAGAACGACCGTATTGGAAACCCTCCAACAAAGCGGTTTCAGTCCGCATTGCAGCATCCGAATTTCTCTTTGCGGAGAAGAAATATACCTGTGGGCATTCTTGGCTCATTCGCAAATCAAAAGGGGCAAACGATAGGGATTAGCACACAAGAGTGTGAATCCGGCATTGTACTATTTTCCAATACCAGATTTAGATTTTTCTACTACTCGGCCACCATTACCGTCTAACAGACGAAAGATTATCCGCTAAAAATATAAATAATTGTTATTATATATTCTTATTTAGACGCCTCCCGGAAGATTCGCCATGCCTGCGACACCCCTCGCCGTCGACCGCGAGACCTTCCAGGAGCAGGTCGACCAGCTCCGCATCCGTGAGAAGGCGCACACCCGCGAGGGCGATGCCATCGCCGCCGCCCGTCGCCGGCTCCCGATGGTCGAGGTGGACCCCGCCACACCGCTGGCTGGAGCGGCTGGCATTGTGTCGCTGCTTGATGCGTTCGAGGGCCGCACCCAGCTATTCGCCTCGTACCATATGTGGTACACGGGCCTCTCCGCCGCCGACCAGTGCGAAGGCTGCACGTTCAACACGGGCCAGGCGCTGGAGCTGTCGTATCTGCACGCTCGCGACGTCACCTTTGCGGTCTTCTGCCAGGGCCCTTACGACGAGAGCAACCGCTACCGCGAGTTCATGGGCTGGGACATGCCGTGGTACTCAGTGCCCGAGGGGTCATACGGCCGCCTCGCATTGCAGGGGCGACACGGCTTTGGAATGAAGGCCTGCTACCTTCGCGACGGTGATCGTGTGTTCGAGACGTACTGGACGACCGGCCGCGGGTGCGAGCCGATGAGCGGCAGCTACGGCATGCTCGACATGACCGTGTATGGCCGCCAGGAGCGCTGGGAGGACTCGCCCGAGGGCTGGCCGCGGCGGCGCGACGGCGAAGAATATCGGACCGAAGAGGGCCAGACCGCGACGACCCGACCGGGGATCAGCGGGCGGCCGATCCCCCAGTGGGCGCGGCTCGCCGCTGGGCGGCAGGACGAACTCGGCCCCGTTACAACTAAGGCGCCGTAATTTATTAAACACTGGTGGTTTATGAGAACATCTCTAGCTATTGAGAGCGCGAGACGGGCAAGACCTCGAGGAGACGTGGGCAGCGATAACGAGGTATCGAGCAAGCGAATCGCCCAGGACGGACCGTTGGCCTCCTGAGACGTGACTTCCGATGGCCATCCTTTCCTTTATGCGGGATCAAGAGGTTCAATCTAAAGTACATTAACGCAGATTACTACGGGCCTTGATACTATCCTTAGTGCTCCAACTTTAGAGCAAGAGTTTGAAGATATTAGTGATCGTGAAGAACATTTGTTTTCCTTTCTTTCAAGTTTTAGACTTCTTCGACGTTGGCCAACTACGGATCCGCAGCAAGAGAATCAACAAATACGAGGCGCTGCTCCCGACGAAGCACAGCGGCTCCATCCGTAACAGAGCTTTGACGCGAAGGAAGAAGAAAAGGTGCCGCCCTCGGGGCGCTGTTGCGGTTCGGTTTCAGAACTCGGCGCCCTTGGCGGCGAACCAGGCCCTGGCCTCGTCGACCCCGAGCAGGGCGGTGAAAAGGATGCGGCCGAACTCGTCAATGTCACCGGGCGCGGCGGCGCGCACGGCCCTCATGATGCCCGTCCCGGCGAAGGCGAGGGCGTCCGGCGCGCGCCACAGGTGCGCCGACAGCGTCAGCGAGTGCACGGGCAGCGGGCGCGTGGCCAGCCGGCACGGCTGTGAGGGCTGGGAGGGGTCGCCCTATATTGTCTGGCAGAGCTGCATGAAGTAGCGCGTGGTGAGAAGGGTGCGCCGCGCCGACTCCGCGAACACCCAGCCGAGCCAGAACGACCGCGCCCGCGCCAGCAGATACAGCGGGAGGGGCTCGGGCTCGGGCTCCAGATCATCCTCCTGCGCGTTGGCGTCGGAGCCAGAGTCGTCGTCTCCAGTACCGAGGTTCGCAGACAGCGCCACGGCGGCGGCGTCGAGGGCCGTTGCGTCACACGCGGCGGCGGCGCGCGGGCGGATGTCGCCGTCAAAGACGCGGATGACCTGGTATAGCAGCAGGGCTTGTACGCGGGCCAGCGCCTCCAGCGGCGTGGCCGGTTCTGCCGCGGCCGCGGCGGCGAGTGCGTCGTCCGAGTACGACTCGACGGCGCGGAGCACGGCGGCCTCGTTGGCGGCATTCTTGCCACGGTACAAAGCGCAGCAGGCGAGCGCGTCGCGCATGCCGCGCGACATGTAGTCCCGGTACAGCTGCGGGTGGTACAATGGTGTCTGCGTCTCCAGGACAATGCGCGCGGGTGCTGCCCGCAGCGCATCCTTGGTGTACTGCAGCCGCGACGCTATGATGCCCACCATGTCGGCGGTCTCGTGCCGGCTGTAGAGATACGCTATCAGAGGCATCGGCGGAGTCCGGGGGACGCGCACGAGGTGGTAGTCGACCTTCACAGACGCCTGGGGAGTGGCGTTTGCCAGGAAGATCTCGTCCTCCCCAAGCACGTCTCCATGGTCTTCCAACATGCCATTGGTGAGGTCAAAGGTGCCGTTTGGTGTGAGAGCATAGTTCTGAGAGGGCAGGTGATCCGCCGCGGATCCAAACATCTCATCGTCCCACAGTGACGTGGGGTCACCGATAATACCAGACGTCTGCGCAGGAGGAGGGAGAGAAGGAGAATGGCGGGCGAGAGACGGAGCGGAATCCGGTGGCGGCGGTTGCGCTGGAGGCAAATCTGGCGGGAAAGGACCCAATGAGGTCCAGCGCAAGTCCGCTCCCTCCCGCGCAAGATCATCCACAATGGCTATGCGTTGGGGATAGTAACAGTTGACGCCTCTTTGGGAACAGCGGACACATCGGGGACGTCAACCGTCGCACCGCCGCTTCAACTTTGCGCAGCCCGCACACGACTTCCGCCGCGGGAGCGGGTGCCGCGCTCCTGTGCCGTCTTGGGCGGAGACATGTCCACCACTGGGTCGAAAGGGGCTTCGGCTCGGTTGATGGCAGAGCCATGAGATGGATAGGGCACGTGGAATTGATGCGCGGCGTCAAAACATGGCCGTATTTGGCCACGCGGAGTTCGGGTTTGGTGAATGAAGAAGGAGGCGGATTCTGTGTTGGGTTACGTAACCGAGCGTTTCCGCTGCAAGTGAAAAGCCTGGCTTGTACAAAACTTTCCCCTGTAGCTTTGGCCCACAGCTTTATTACACATTCTCGTAGCTAAGGTTGTAGTGCAAAAATATGGAAACATCCCCCTGTTTGCACCAAAATGTACAGTTTTCACAACCACGTAAGAAATCGTACCAAAACCTAGGGAAACTAAAGACTAATATATATATATATAATAAAAATAACTTCATTACGTCTGGAAAAAAAAGATATTTTACTTTTATTTTTGTAGATTTCCATACAGGTTTATGTTAGGTTTTTTGTTGTACTCTTGTTTAAATTAATTTTATCCTTGTTAAAAATAAATAGAAACCGTTATAATTTACACTTCCATAAAAACGTATAATAAAATAATTTTCAAACAACTACAATTAAATTGTATTTATATTGGCCTCGTATTAAAATTTCAGTATTGTAATATTTTTATTTTATTTATATTTAACGGTGCTGTTGAAAACTATGTGTTTTGGTGTAAAACGGGCGTGGTGTGCGGGCTGTAGCGGACTTCGAACGAGCCCGCAAGGACAACTGGAGTGGGCAGAACACGGAAGTCCGCCTCAGAGAACAGCATCAACAACCTGGCGGCTGGCGATGAGCGACTTTGGTGTGTCCCTCTGCTCGTCTAGGTGCGGCAGCAGTTGGAATATAAATAGGTAGCGAGTAGAAACCAGACTTGCGATCTGTAGGTGTCCTTCACTTGCATTGCTGCGACGGGGAGGGGCATTTGAAAATACATCTTTGACTTCTGTCTCGCCCATCCACCGCAACGAAACATGTCTCCTACAACGATCTTCGTCGTTGGCGCCACCGGCACCGTCGGCATCGCCGCGTCGCAATACTTTGTCGGGCAGGGCTGGGGCGTGCACGCCACGACGCGCGACCCGGACTCGCCCGCGGCCAAGGCCCTCGCGGCGCTGGGCGTGAAGCTGTTCAAGGGCTCATGGGACGATGAGGACGCCATCAAGGCAGGCCTAGCTGGCTGCTCGTCCCTCTTCATCAACACGGCACTGGCGTTCGACGACGCTGGTGATGAGGTGCGGCGCGTCAAGTTTATCATCGGCGCCGCCAAGACCACCGGGGTGACCGGGGTGGTGTAATCGTCCGTCGCCGGCGCCGGCGCGCCCGACGAGCTTCTGAACCTGGACCCAAACGGCATCCTCATGCCGCGAGTGGTGGCATCGAAGCGGGCGATCGAGGTGGCTGTGCGCGGCGCCGGCATCCCGTCGTGGACCATCCTGCGCCCGGGCATCTTTGCGTCCATGTTCGTGTGCTGCCCAAGGCGGTCATGTACGGGCCCGGTGGTGCGGGTGCCACGTGGACGTCGGCGTACTGCGCGGACTCGCATCTCCCCATCAGCGACGAGCGCGACATCGCCGTCTTCGCCGCCGCAAGATCGATATCGCCAGTGAGAAGCTTTATTCTGCCGAGATCGCCGCCGCCTTGTCGAAGGCCGCGGGGCGGGACTTCACGGCCGAGTTCCTGGCCGAGGACCAGGTCGAGGAGCAGAAGAAGGTGAACCCCATGGTCGAGGGCCAGTGGAACTTGCGGGACATGGGCCAGTTTGTCGACCTGGACGAGGTCAAGTCGTTCGGCCTGCCGCTTGGCTCGTTCGCAGGGTTCCTGGAGCGCAACGGGGAAGCCGTCAAGGCGACCTACCCCCCGCTGCCTAGCCTATACTCTTAGAACTGCCTCTTTTAACAGAAGCCCATATACTGAAAATGCAATGATTTGTCGATTGTCGCCCGTTTCTTCCCGTGATGGACGGCCAATGCGAAAGCTGCACCGACCGCATTCATGCGTAGTGTTCGGCATTCCTCCCTCCCCGGATTCCGGTGCCCCAGGGTCGAACGAAAGAGTATCCCCCAACCAGACGCCATGAACAAGATATTGTTAACAGGCGCGCCCACAACCTCCTATCCTAAGGGGTTTCTCTCACATCCCAGGACAGGCCGCACTTTTGGCCTCTTATTAACCTCAGACCCGTCGCGGACACGGTATTTCTCTCGAGGATCGTTGTGTCAGAACAAGGGCTGGAGAGTTAGCGCCGTGACCGGTGACCAGGCAGGTGGCTGCCCATATTTCCCTGTGCCATCACAGTTGGGGACAGCCTCTGCCGCCTTCTTCTCTTGCCGGTCATCAATAAATAGAAACATAAGTACGGCAGAGCGAATGCATGTTTTAAAACAAACAACAATATAACTCAACTACATGATAATAATAGCTGGCGACAAAACATGGTGTAAGAAAGCTTTCCAGATGGCATTCTTGACAACTTGTCACCGAGAAGCGTCATGCCCCCTAACCACGGGCCCCTGGCAAGACGGCTCCCCTTGCGGGGGAGACGGCCCTCTAACGTCTGACATATCCTTGATGTCTGTGCTATGCAGGGCAAGGCAGTCGGCCCTCCAATAAGGTCGAGTGGGCCGCCCTGGCTGGACCCAGCTAGGCCATATCCCGTCGCTAATAATTGTTCCTAGTGCTTGTTTCGTAGAGGGCTTGGCATGTTTTGGCGAGCACGGTCCCCAATTGGGAGTCCCAGGGAAGAGCATATGGCTGTGTTAAAAATAAGCGATCGGCCGGGTGGGTCATCCAGAAAAAGCAAAACCAAGGTCAAACTCGCGAAGGGGTATGGCAACAGGGGACCAAGACAAGCTCCAAGACAAGCTCATGAACGACACCCCATGCCCTCTACCATTGACCCGGTTAAGCTAAGATGGACCTTCTGAGCGCTGCCAGTCTCCTATGATCCACCCGACAGATGTGCTATGATGTTCAGTGATTTTCTGTGATGTTCAGTGATGGTCGGTGATGGCCGGCGATGGGCGCGTCTTTTGCTCCCCGCGGATCCCTGTCGGTTTGAAACTGTCATCCACCGCGACTACAACAAAACAAGGAAGAATTGCCCTGCAGACTGCTAAATGTCCCTTGTATTCGTCTCATGCCAAAACCGAATAGGGGCCAGCAGGCTCCGTCTTGAGTAAGAAGCTTTTCGTTGCAGTTCCACGAAGCGCCCACACAGCGCCGCGATGTTGATATAAAAGACCTCTTGGCTCCCTTCCGGTGTACGAGTCATGCTTTGTTGTTTTTGTCCCCATTCGCTTCTTCTCATTCTTCTCCTGGCTGGTCCAT
Source organism: Sporothrix brunneoviolacea (assembly GCA_021396205.1). Classification (NCBI taxonomy): domain Eukaryota; kingdom Fungi; phylum Ascomycota; class Sordariomycetes; order Ophiostomatales; family Ophiostomataceae; genus Sporothrix; species Sporothrix brunneoviolacea. The sequence goes on from WNYD01000078.1 coordinate 140,251, forward strand.
TTCTTTCGTATTCCAGTGTTTATTTTTTCTCTCCTTTTCTTCGATTCTTGACGTTCCCTTGCTCAACGGTGATCTGCACCCTTTCCCCCTTCATTCCTTCATTTTTTCTTCTTTTTCTTTTCTTTCTTTCACAATGAAGGTCCTTCAGATCCTAGCCTTGGCTTCCTCGGTGGCTGCCTTGGCAATCGAGCCGCGCCATCACGCGGGCAAAAAAACCACCCATAAGACTACAGCCGCAGCTGCAGTCGCTGCTGTATCGGCATCGGCTGCAGCCGACTGTGCGGCCGTCGCCGCCAGAGATATTGATGCCGCAATCGAGCGCCGTCATCACGCCGGCAAGAAGACGCACAAGACTGCTACCGCCGCGGCGGCCGCAGTTGCTGCTGCTTCTGACTGTGCGGCTGTCGTCGCTAGGGATGTTGATGGGGAACTTGAGAAGCGCCATCATGCTGGCAAAAAGACCAAGACAACCGCCGCGGCCGCAGTTGCTGCTGCTTCCGACTGCGCCGCCGTGGCTGCCAGAGATGTTGACGGTGAGCTCGAGAAGCGTCACCATGCGGGCAAAAAGACCAACAAGAACAAGGCCCACAAGGCTGCTGCTGCCAATGCGACGGCGGAGGCTGCTGCCGCAGACTGCGCCGCCATCGCCGCAAGAGAGGCCAACGTTGATATCGAGCCTCGTCACCACGCCGGCAAGAAGACCAAGACAACCACCACTGCGGCGGCTGCAGTGGCTGCCGCTTCTGACTGCGCGGCCGTCGCCGCCCGCGACGTCGAGGGTGAACTTGAGCGTCGCCATCATGCGGGCAAGAAGACCAACAAGAACAAGGGCCACAAGGCGGCCGCTGCCAACGCAACTGCCGAGGCTGCTGCTGCCGACTGCGCGGCGATCGCCGCAAGAGAGGCCAACGTGGACATCGAACCTCGCCATCACGCCGGCAAGAAGACCAAGACCACTACCACCGCCGCCGCGGCAGCGGCTTCCGCCTGCCCGGCTGTCGTCGCCCGGGAAGCCAACGTGGACATCGAGCCTCGCCATCACGCGGGCAAGAAGACCAAGACAACCACCACTGCGGCGGCTGCAGTGGCTGCTGCTTCCGACTGTGCGGCCGTTGCCGCCCGTGATGTCGACGGGGGAGTGGAGAAGCGTCACCATGCTGGTAAGAAAACCCACAAGACCAAGACCGCTACGGCGGCGGCCGCTGCTGCCACGTCCGTGGCACCTGCGGCGTCTGCGGCTGAAAGCAACGACGTAGCTAACGGCCAGACCGTCGTGCTGTTTGAGGTCAATGGCGTGCCGGGGAACGAGTGCCTGACCTTCCGCAACAATGGTAAGCTATATTTCGTGTTCATATTCTCTCCGTTGTCTTTCTTGGCCTGTTATGAGAAACTGACAAACAAAAACTAGGTGAAATTGTCGACGCCGCCTGTGTGGACACGTCCAGCGACCGCCAGATCACGCCGGACACCATCGGCGGGCAGGCCGTGCTGCGCGTGCAGCGCACGTTCACCGCGGACTTCCGCCCTGATCTGGTCGGCGTCTCTGCTTGCGTGGGATTCAACGGCACCGACTTTTTGGCCCAGGACTGCGCCGGCGTGCAGCCCGTTTTGTTCACGGGGGGTCAGCTCCAGACGGCGGATGGTAGTGTCTGTGCCAGCGGTCACGACAGCCTGGCGCAGCTGACCGTTGACACGACAGGGACGACGTGCGCGACATATACTGTGACAGACGTACAGGCTGCGGCTGCGTAAAAATGAGAGATCGGAAGAGAAGAAAAAAAACGAGTGGGTCTAGGGCCAGATTTCCTTTTGTGGTAATATTTACTTTCAAAGCCCAAAGTGCAATGTATATTTTAACAAAAAAACAATTGTTGAGTTTGTAAATACCAAAGATATATTTGATGCCCTCTTGCGCAGATCACTCCTTGTCTAGACCATGCCGCCCTCGTTGTAATCGTCACCCTTGGTTGTATTAGCGCAAACTTTATACATTTGTAGCCTTCCTCGAACAAGGAAATGTCGCACATCCATCGCCATCCCGTTGTCAAGTTCTCGACGGCGGCGTGCTTGTGGTGCAGCCGGTCCACATAATCCAAGCGATCGGGAAGGAAATGTACGATTTGTGGAGATGTTCGAGCCTCTTTGTTAAAGAATAACCAATACAGGATGCTCTTCCATGCTGACTGCTGCCGCAATACAGCACGGTATGCATTCTCGCCCTCTCAAGATAGCCGTTTCCCTATAACTGCGGTTAGCCACCAGGTCAACACAGAGTGCTAGGCTATTGCCAGCCAGCCTGCAAACATTAATTGCTTCCCACGGGGGCGGTGTTGGCATGGTACCTCCCCATCCACCACGAAGATACCGTCGAATGAAGGCTCTGGTTCAAAAGAGTGCTTGGCTCGGGCGGCGAGAGCGGGGTGGACAGGCTTTACATAAATGCAGCCCGGCAAAGCAAAAAGAAATCCAAATCCAAAACACAGCCATGAAAAAATACAGCCAACTACATACAAACTTGCATACTATTCGAAGTCACCTAGCACTTCAGAAGCCTGCCCGCCCTGACTACCGAATCATCCGGCAGACACATCCATACCGCCCACCCCTTTCTTTCTGCCAGTGTATGCAAACAGTGATGTCTTCTTTTGGCCACTTTTCTTTTGTTCCCTCTCAGAGGGCCGTCGTCTCATATCGAAAGCGCACTGTTGACATATTTCTCGTGTAAGAACAAAACCCATGCATCTATTTTAATATAACACTTGTCTCGGTATATGAACAATCATGTAGATTCTTTCACGCAGGGCAACCAACACCATCGAAACTCGAGCTGAACAGTTCTCGTCCCGCTCGACTGTCGAAGACAAGTCACATATTCAAGACTTCCAGCCAAAACTTGCAAATGTTAAATATGCGGGTGCTGGTTCACTAGGAGGCTCGCGGTAGTGATTGTCTCATTACTATCATCTGTTCAACCATGTTTCTACCTACAACTCCGCCAGGACCTTCTCAATCTTGTCCTTGCTGCGGTTCTCTGCGGCGACGAACACCGTCAGCGCCGCCGCCAGCCGGTCCTTGGCGACGGGGTCGGCGTCGATGGCGGCATCCAGCGCCTTGCCACCATCCGCCAGGTAGTCCACTTTGGTGGCCGAGTCGTAGTCGATTTTCACCGCCTTGTCATCGCTCAGCGGGTCGATGACTGTCAGCGGTTGCAGACGGGCGGATAAAGCGGGGGCGTCTCGATACGCGTGCTCCGGCTTGGGGATACCCTCGGCGTCCGCACCACCCGGCCGGCTGGCGGCATCGTAGGGCCGCGCGGCGAGGTCCTGCACGAGCGTGTGGAAGAGCGTGACCGACTGGCAGCCCATCTCGCCGGCGGCCATGGCCTCTTCAGCGGAGACGAAGCTGGGAGGCAGTGAGTATGTGACTAATCCATAGTAGCACGGGTGGGAGTCAAGTACCTCGCATTCTTTACGAGAGGCTGCTCTTGGCCAGTCTCCTTGTACAGCCGCCGGTAGAGCTCGAGGATCTGCACGACCCGCGGCGAGTTGGGGTGCTCGGTGGCCGGGTCCTGGACCTCGGGCCAGAGGCTGCGGTCGTCGTGTACGCGGACGTCTATTACATGTTAGAAGAGACAATGAATAGCACACTGGGAAGATAGAAGTTCTACCATTGAAGTATGGGCTGATGGACAGACACCGCGCCTGGCTGCAGGCCACCGCCTGTGGCACGCCAAACAGCGCCGTGCCCAGCGTCTGGATGCCCTCGGCCTGCAGGATCTTGGCCGCGTTTAGGGCCGGCCCCGTGCTGGGGATCTTGATGGTGAAGCGGTCGCGGCTGATGCCAGCGCGCTTGAATTCAGCGTCGTAGAGGCGCGCGTGGGCCAGCGTGGCGGCCGTGTCGTAGGCCTTGGAGGGCAGCGTCTGCAGCAGGACGCGGCCTGAAATGAGGTCGATGTTCTTTTTGCACATAAGGACGGCCACGCGGGTATAGATAGCCAGCCAGAGATCATCAGCGCTGCCGGTGGTGGTGCTGTCACGCAGTGCGCGGGCGGTCTCGCTCAACAGCTCGACATTGGACAGGTGGCTGATCTGGACGTCGACAAAGACCTGGTTGCTGGTCTGGTCGTGGAAGCGGATGGTGGGCAGCATGTCCCGGAGGAAGTCTGGGTCCATCCAGTCGATGTCGATGTCGACTTTTTTGGTCAGCAACGGAATTTGTATCAATCTCTGGGGGGCGGACGTGACCTACGCTCCTGCTCGAGCTTGTCGAGCCATGTGAGAGGTGCCATGATGATCAGCGCGGCTCTTCTAGGAAGAGATACAAAGTATACGTGAGGCAGGATAAACTATCTTGCACCTCAAAACGGTTCACGGCCGACTTGGATGGGAAAGACGGCCCTTTTATCCCTTACCCCAACCCGTGCGATCGGAGTTGGAGTAGGTCTGGATCGGCCGCTTCTCCGCCCACGGCCGCTCCCGACTGGACGACAATCGTTCATGTGGCCAAAGAAGAGAGGGGTCAACCAGACAATTACAAACAAACGACCGCCGAAAAAGGAGCATGGAAGCCCAATGTCAGTCATGCTACCCCATCTGGCCTGAAAATGGGGCTGTTTTTATTTTTGATTTTATTCTTGTAGCATTTTGGGGGGCTGCCCCGGCGTTGTCCCTCTCGCGCGGAGTATCTACATGGAGTAACGCGCTGTCGGCGAGTGGAGAATGTATTTATAATACTGAACTTTTCCCACTTTTATCAGTGGTCTATTATCCCTATTGCGGATGCAACGCGTCTTCCACGAAGGGAACCAAGAAGACACCAGTGCATGCATCCATCGCTGGCCGACATAAGACATGATGCCGACCATGCCGACATAGATAATGTTCAGGGCGGGCAGTATGATTGTGCTCAAATCTCCTCATTTTGGATTTTCAGCACAGCTGCCGTGGCCGTGGCTGGCGGCGACACGGCGACATTGAACAGGACGCGACGAGCACCGAAGGGAAAGCGGGAGGCTTGAGTTTGACCGGTCGACGTAGCTGACGGCTCGTGGACATCAGACAGCTGGACACGCCAAGATGGATCGACGGGCAGCCTCACGAACGTCCTCTAGCTCCGTGTGATGGAAAAGCTCAAATTTCGCGATGTCCGAATCGCCCAGCAACGCTAACCGAACCGCTTTATCATCACCACCTAATTAGGATGCCGCCACGACAAGATACTTAAATAGGCGTCGTGCGTCAAGATGTGTCATTATTGGTCAACCACAAATATTCTCTGCGAAGATATGCCTGTGTGTTTACCTTGACCAGCCCAATGGGCATATCCTGGTGGCTGTCCTTGATATGTCGCAGCCTCATTTTCAATACTGCAGTTTGTGCAGCCCCGTGCCCGAATGCAACCCAACACAGGCGGGAGCATTGTCGCGAGACCCTGTTGGGGCATAGGTAAAAATGCAGATGTGCAAAGAGCAAATACCAACCAGTTTCCGATATGCATTTTGCCAGGCTCAACGAAGGCCTAACAACTATTTTAAAGATGACCTGCCTCTTCCCTTTAGCTCGTTCAGGTCTTGCGCCATTATCGCGTTGACCAGGTTGAAGTCCAAGGGCTTTCAGTGATCCCCGTTTCAGATCACCACACGGCAGCCTCTTGCCTTACTGCTTCATAGTAAAGCGTCTGTCTTTCTTCCAGTCATTTAATTCTCTTCAAAGACCGCCCAAATCTCTTCTGCCTTCTCACCGGTTATTACCCGCCCCTCTATCCTCAGCAGTATGGCCGAGGCCGTCGGCGAAATCTCCAGCGTGGTGACTTTATGTCAGCTGTCGGTGGATGTCAAAAAATCCATCGACAAAGTGAGGGACGTACCGAAGACAGCCCATGCTTATAGCCAGGAATTGGAGACTCTGGCTCATGTATGAATCCAGCTCTACTTATTCTGCCATCCAACCCCTAGCTAACTGATTGCCAGGTACCAGGCACCCTCAAAGATGTTCTCAAGAAATCACCGAACGTTGGAGCCCTCCCTGTCTCAGTCGAAGGGGGAGGGATGGGACTAGTCGAACACATCAACGACACGGTGATAGTAGTCGAAGACGAGGCCCGTGATTTCTTGATGAAATATGATCCACTGAAGCAAAACGAGAGGGGGGAATGTTGTCATACCTTGGTGGAGATAGGATGTCTGAGCCAGCACAAATGTGCCTCCAAACAAAAACGAAGAGCATTGTTCAAGGATACTCCCTGTGGCCCTTCGGGTTCTGAGAGCAACACAGAAAGAGGCTCTTCGGGAACAGGGTATGCGGACTCGATAGACGACGGCCACGAACCGCAACACAGCCACGCAGGCCACCCCAACAGCCACCCCGTCATATCAGTTTCCGACCGCTGCGCTTACCAGCTCTTTTGAAAGCTGGCGGGTGGTGAGCCGGAGGCTGATGACGTTGCAGACATGGTCTCGTCCGACACCTTGATCCGCTTTCTGTCAATTGTACACAGGCTTTTACCAAGGGCCGACGGTTATCCAACATAATATGAATAAATATTTCTAAATTTAAAATTTAAAATTTAAACAAAGTCATATTACGACATAAAAGCTCATATCAATTGCTAAAACCTCCTTTACGAACTCAAATACATGTACACTTTTTAAGTCACTAGTTTATAATTAAAACCATACACGCTGCTGTGACACAACCAGTGCAGGCACCGCATACCTGTGCAGATATGCGTAGTGCTAGTGCTCGGGCGAGTAGTAGCTGGCGCTTGGCCCTAAAAGTTGGCTCGAGGTTTGTAGGGAACAGAATAAGCAGATTCGTGTCGTATCACAAGAGTATCGTTTTGAGTCATGTAACATATGAATAGATTTGACATCTAAGTTCTAAATCATTCAGAGCGCGATAATAAAAATGCGCTGTTGTGGTATCAATGAGGCCATCAGTGACTGTGACCATTCCCTTTATGCCCGTTTTGTTGTTAAATCGTCCGTAGCAAATGCCTAAAGAGGATTCTCCTCTCAAAAACGAAACAAAAAACCCAAAGAAGAAAAGAAGAAAAGAAGAAGAGAAGAAAAGAAGAAAAGAAGAAAAGAAGAAAAGAAAGGAAGGAAAGAAGAAAAGAAAGGAAGAAATGTGCTCAGCACAACCGGCAGGGACTCCCCGCTCAGGAGCTCGGCTCGCAGATCTCGATGTGCGCGAGCTTCTCGATGATGGCGCCCTGGTCCTTGGCGTCCATCCGGGCGCGGCGGGCCCTGCGTGCCCGCATCTCGCGCTCGATGCCGTGCCGGACCGCGTCCAGCACGGTCGGCACCGTGGCGCGCGGCTTGTAGGCCGGCTCCGTGCCGTCCTGGTACACGCCCGTCTTGACGAGGATGCTGTACCAGGTGTTGTCCGACTGGGCGTCCATGGCGTTGGTGCCGCGGACGTCCGACTCGGGCGTGTCGCCGACGAAGTAGACCGTGTCGGGCGGGCTCGAGTCGACGAGGCCGTGCTCGGCGGCGCGCCACTGCTGCAGCAGGCGCGTCGCGAACTCGAACGTGCTGACCTGCGGCTTGCCGAAGGCGTGGGTCGTCAGCGTCTTGCCGCCGGTGACGTCGGCGAAGACGGTCTCGGTGATGTTGCGCAGCGCGCCCATGCCGAGGCGGACGTGCTCGTGCGCGGCCGACCACACGACGTCGCTGTGCGAGAAGTAGATGGGCGGGCCCTCGTCGAAGGTCTCGGAGCGGGTCTCGAGGCGGCCGCCCTTGGACATGGCGATGTCGAGGATGATCTGCAGGTCGGACGCCCAGTCGCGGCTGTCGGCGAAGACGAAGATGGCCTCGATGACGATGTCCGAGAGGTCCCCCCGCTCGAGCAGGTCGCGCGAGTTGGCGTGCTCCAGCGCGGTCAGCTTCCGGAAGGGGGCGACGGCCGAGTTGGCCTTGATGATGTCGCCCGGCGTGATGACGTCGCGGAAGCCGTACTCCTCGGCGACAAGGCGGCACTTCTCGCCCTCGCCGCCGACGACGAGGACCGCTCCGCGGTACTTTTCGACCATCTCCCGCATGGGCGTGTGGCCGCAGATGAACTGGCCGGGGCTGACCTCGAGCTCGAGCTGAGCGGAGAGGTCCGCGCACCGCTCGGCCTCGGTTTTGCCACCACCGTTGGTGAGGAAAATGTATGGACTAGGCGGGTACACAGTCAGTATCAAGGGATGAAAACGAGGATCACCATGTCGGATTGCGAACTTACACTCTGATGCCATACTCGTTCTCGCCATTCAGCATCTTCATCGCCTCAATGGCCTCGGGAATGGGGTTGCCACCCCGGACGAGGACACCATCGATGTCAAAGGCGAAAGCGAAGTCGTCCGCGACATCCTCGCCTGGGCCGAGCGGCGTGACTGACCCCGTCAGGGGAGTCGATGGACTGGCAGGGCTCGCTGGTGTGATTGCGATTGAGGAGGCGAGGGACGTGGTTGAGGCTGAGGAGGGCTCGGAAGGCGCGAAGCCTGGGGAGGTCGGCTCTTCCTGCGAAAATCGGAAGTCGAGACTCTTCCGAGCGGTGTTGAATGCCTCGGCGAAGCTGCTGGCGGAGAGGCTGCGGCTTGGGCCGGCGGGTCTCTGAAGGCGGGACATTGTGGATTCTGGGATTTGCGATGTGCGTGAAATGAGAGACGTCAAGCCCCGATGAGGTGAGATGGACAAATGACTTGGCGAATAGAGTGGTGCAGGACTTCAAAACCAGTTGGGTCCTACTGAGATATTTCGTGATAGATATGATAAGGCGTCACAGACGGCTGGTGATGTGGAAAGAGAAGGTCGACAGGAGTTGGGGAGCCGGGGCGGTATTTATATCCACCCCGTGGGACCCCAGACTGGAGAGAATCATCTCGGGGGGGAAACGCCGGCGTATTCGTCCTTCTGTTGACAAGTTGCCTTGCAGGCTGAGATGCGTCGACATAGCCCCGAAGTTGGCTTCCATATGGCAAAGAGTGGAACCGCCAGTATGAACGAGTTTGACATTAGGGTGTCGACAGTGGAGCAAGGGTGGAGACTAGAAAAGCAGGATATTCGAGCATGCCAATGACAGCATTCACATGCTCGGAAACAGTGGCGCCCATTTCTTTGCGAGTACGAGTAGTGTACGCCTGCGTCATTCTTTGTTCCTCTCGGCGGCCGGCGCCAGCCACCTGGTACAAAGGCACGGTGTGAGCCTGGCCGGGTACTCGTACGGAATACTACAAGTACGAGTACTCGTACGAGTACAAAGCTTGGGCAAGCGGTTCGCGTGTTTCAGGGGTCCTGGCTGAGTCGACTCAGGGGACTGCGAGAAGGTCCGAGAAAGAAAGGCCTCAGGCGACAAAGAAGTGGATTTTTGCATGCGGGAAAACTCGTTCATCAGCTAAGATAAGCACGGCGCGATAAAAATACAAGTTTCTCTTGCAGGAAGGCCGCATGCGAATAGTACAAGTACACACACCGCAGAATGCAGCGACGTGAGTGGCCGCCGAGGGGACCCGGCCACGCCTAGCGAGACAGTTGGTGCGGGTTCCGTCGTTCCAGCGTGCAAGCCCCGTCGCCGCACGTCTCCGTGTCAAGCGCGCACAGTGGCTGCCTGGGCTCGCCGTGTCCGCCGCCTCTGCCGATTTGGCGCAGGTACCTCGTACGCGTATTTGTTAGGGACAACCTTTTTGCCACATGCTAACACTTTTGTGTAGATCGCCTACCGCGGTTTGTTAGTGGATGTACAAACCCCTTTTGCGGTATTCGCGTGCTTCCTGAGACACTCAGCACGCCTATCGTACCTTGCCACTTTCCACGCGCTATGCAGGGGAATAGCGAGGGCGGTGAATTCTTGCTCCTAGACCTTGGAGGCTTATCGACACTGAATTCTAGCTCCGATCACTCCGTACACCGATTACTCCGTATACCGACCACTCCGTACAACCGAAGACACAGTAGATCAACAAACGCGTCTGCTGTGCGAGTAAGATACAGTGTAATATGGCTCACCGAGACCGAGCACTGATGTGTTGGTCAACCTGGTAACTAGGATCCTTGGCGTGTTGCGAAGTGCGGCTGTGTGGGGGTCTTAGGCTCCGAGGTGAAACTGCCCGACCGCCAAGTACTTTGCTTTTCTTACTCCAATTAGCCGTCCTTAAGCGGAAGACTCTGCTATTGACGTAAAGAAATAAGCTAGCGTTACCACCATATGTCAAGGACATACTTCTGTTTCCTTAGACATTGCGTCTAATTCATTGTATCGTCCTAACATTGACGACTCGTCGTCTAGAAACGACCTCGGATCCGCGGCGCTCAAAGAAAAAGGAGATCTACTGGGAGATTAAGGTCAGTTTGTCAGAGAATCTTACTGCTTCGCATGCCATCTCCCTGGCTACGCAGACCTTCATCAGTTCGTGTCAGACATACGTATGTTGTGTATGTGCGAACGAAGCAAATACTAGTAAATGCTCGCGTTGATAATAGCATGAAACCCAGTACTCAGGTAGCTAGCCAGCCTTCAGCTGGCGGGTCTCTTCATAACTCGTCTCTTTCAATGAGATCCATCCACCTTTGATGCAATGGTTCAGACGTGCGCTGAAATTCGTCCAACATGTTCACCCTCTCTCGTCTCTCCAACACGAACGGCGCAGTTTCACCCCCTTGACTTTGTTTCAATCCATCTTTGCTGCTACCGTCCCTGCCGCAAGCGTCTAGCTAAAACTCCCAACAACTTCGACATCTTCTTGTCCTCCGGCATTTGCGATAGGCACAATAAGAACTGGCCCCCGGGGCGCACGTCGTATAACGGTGCAAACAGCGTTGACTCTCTCACAAACTCGTGCCACGGTCTTCGGTTTATTGTGTCAAACCAAATGCGTAGGTTGGGCAGCGCTCGTCTGCCCTCCTTGTCTGCTGTGGGAACCGAAGAAGCGGCACGGACGAGGTTTCGGCATAGCTTTTCCCACGAGCTGTCGTTCGTAGTCGCCATGTCTAGAACGTGGCTGCGGATTTGAATTTCCGGTACGGGGATAGTAAGGTCGAGAGATTGCACATGGATGCCGGGGAAGCTCGTAAAAAAGAGGGGGACGAGTCATAGTTCGGAGATGCAAAAAGTGACTGTCCTGGAGATGGAATCGCTGCATTCGAGGTAGCTGTGGCTCGAGTTAGTCAACCGCGCTTCGCCCAAGTGAATGATGACGGAGTGAGATACATATAAAATGAAACGGGGACGCACAGGCGTTTGCAGGTAAGCAAGACCGGAAGAAATGCCGACCAATGCCTACCCCAGTGCTCTTCGAAGAAGTCTTCGCACGGCCAGTGATCACAAGGCCAGTATGTGTGCGTCCAAGACAGCTACCTCTGCGCCCACCGAAACCCGCTCATCCTGCGACAGTGCCAGGAAGTTGGCGCAGTGATTATCTGGCGGTCATCGCCGCAGCCGTGGCGACACACGGCGTATGCCCATCGATGTACCAGCGGTACCCGGAGTTTCTAACCCTAACGGCCGATTCCGACCGCTCCCTGACGAGAATGTGCTCTCGGAGACCCGAGAGGCGCCAGAATTCGACGTATACCATGTTTCGGATCTTGGTGGAAACTAGGTGAAGAAAGGGCGATATGACATGCCCGTTGGCGCGCTTCCTGAGCTTCTTGACGAACTGGTTGTGCTTCTTGATGGCAACGTCCCGAAGGTCTCGTGATTTACCCGTCGTTATCAGTTTGCCTTGCTGTACGTCCCTTGACCTTCTTTGGGGACGGACTTGGATTTGACAGATCTCTTTCCTCTATCGCAATAATGAAGATGGAGGAAGTCGGCAAGTGTGTGTAGAGCAACAAGATAAACAAACCCGTAGAAGCAGAAAGGTCTAACTTCGCGGCACCACGAAGATATTGGCGGCCACCCACGCATAAAACACGCCACCAAGATTAATAAAGCTTGTATTGTTTGCCCCCCGGATTTATCTGGAGTGGGCTATATGAACGCAGACCCCTTCAAGTGGTCGATGTGGCACAGCATGCCAACGTTCTCTGCCGTGCCATATACGTTATTTAAAGATGAGGCACCTTTCCAAATGCATCCTGTAGGCGCTTAAACGTGGCATGGAGAAGATCGTTCGTTGACGGTTACGAGCCCCGGACCTCTCCCGCACGCGTTTTGTTCATATTCATTCGTTCTATAGTATAAAATAAATAAAATTTACTCATACGGGAAAAGTTATATGCTCTCCTTATGAAGATGTTTCTCTTTCAAGATGCGGTTGTCCATTGTCACTGTCGTGAGAAGAGTCTCTTTGGCCCGGCTCTTGTCCCCGAATGAAACCCGACAATACCCCAGCTTTCCCCTCTCTGGCAGAGCTAGCGTTATCTCTCGTACCTCAGCCTAGTCTTTTCCTACTAATTTAGGGCCTTTTACTGCAACTCTCTTGTGGCGGGAGCGTCGCAGACGCGATAAGAATTCGGTGTTTCTTGCGCGATCCTCAGTTCCTCCGGCCGCGACGATAAGGCTGCTCCCTCCGGGACGACGAAAAGACGGAAGAGACGATTGACTGCCTCAGCTTCTTTCTCCACGCGGCGAGTCCAAGGGCACGCGACCAAGATTGCCACGTTTCCGCGCCAGATGATCCGCGGAGGATGCCATGATGCTGCATGGGACTATCGGAGGCATCATGAATAAGGAGCCGCCACCCGACTTGGAGGCCGCTGCAGCATCACCTGCGTCGGAGTCGCCTGTGTCGCAGAACAGTGTGCCGCCGATGCGGCGGCGGCGCAAGTGGCACGCGCGCGTGTTTACGGGCTGCGGGACTTGCCGGCGGAGACACGTCAAGTGCGACGAGCAGACGCCGTCGTGCGGAAACTGCTGTCGGATGGCGGTGGCCTGCGACTACAACAGCCAGGATGATGCAGACGAGACAGCCGAAGGTGGCGGCAGCGGCCGCTTCCACTTCCGTGCCGTGCGGCCGGTGACAAAGGCCGCCGCGACCCGGCAAAGCAGCGCGCCACGCACGCAGAACTCGCCCCGCCTGCTCCTCCCGCCGACCACCCCCCCGACGCCCGGCCTCGTGTCGCACGACGCGATGTACTACGACCACTTCCTCGGGGCGGTGTCGACGATCCTCATCGTCTTCGACACGCCGGCCAACGACAACCCGTTCCGCAAGCTGCCGCGGCTGGCCGACGCCTCGGGCCTCCTCGAGGGCACCATGCTGGCGCTGGGCGCCATGCACCTGGCGCAGCTGCCGGCGACAGCGGCCGTGGCGGACCGCAGCCGGCACTACCGCGCCGCCATGACGGCGTACGGCTCGGTGATGACCCGGCTGCGCAGCGCCCTGGTGGAGAACGACGCCGCCAGCGACGTGTCCGTCTCGACCGCGTCGTCGCCGGGGCCGCTGCGGCTGCTGGCGACGACGCTCCTGCTGTGCCTATTTGAGATGATGCACGGCGGCGACGCCGCGTGGAAGGTCCACCTAGGCGGCGCGCGCCGGATCGTGGAGGCGATGTACAGCCCGCGCGTGCTCGCAGTACGGGCCGGGTCGGCCGTCGGCGACAGCGGCGACGCCGACCACCACCTCGGGCCGCCGATGCGCCGGTTTCTGATCTCCCTGCTGGCCTACTTGGACGTGGCGGGCGCCTGCGCGACGGGCGAGGGCACGCTGATTCCCGGCAGCTACTGGGAGACGCTGGGCGGCGGCTGGGAGTTCAATCTCGGCTCGCCTAGCTTTCGAGCCGAGGCGCGCAGTGGCAGCTGCATCCAAGCAGACCGCGAGCTAGCGCAGCTGCGGCAAGCGTGGTCCCGGCTCATGCTGATCCAGTCGGACATCAGCGCCCTGGCGAAGGTCGGCAGGGAAGATAGCGGCGGCGGCGGCGGCTGTCTGGGTTTCTCGATCCGCCACGACGCCATCGCCCGCCGCATCGCAGACTGGCACGCCAGCGCACCTCCCGTTTTTACACGGTTATTGTCCTCCACGACGCCGAGCATGCTAGACGAGGAGGAGGAAGCCGATGCGCCGGCACGTGTGCGTGACCGCGGCCGCGATCGTGAGCTGCTCACGGGGACGGCGTGCGTGGTCAGCTACGCCCTGGGGTGCTCCATCTACCTCGACCGTGTGGCCTCCCGGCAGCTGCACCGCGCCGCCGCCTCGCCCGCCGTCGGGGACGCCGTCGACCGCATCCTCGCCCTCAGCGCGTACTCTGCGTCGGACCTGCACCGCATGGGCCACCTCTGGACGCTGTTCACTGCCGGCACGGCAGCGGCTAGCGAAGGGCAGAGAGCGAGGGTGCGCGAACTCCTGACGGGGCTGCAGCGATTTGGATTCAAGGTACGTCCTTTTTTCCCTACCTTTCTGATTTTATTTTGTCTTTGCTTGCTGATAGTACGGTCTTAGAACGTCTCTCGATCCCTCGACATCCTCGAGTATATCTGGCTACAGCAGCGGCTCTTCGGCGCCGCCGACTACGGCGCGTTCGACAAGCTGGTGGCCGGAACTCTGATCCCATGATGTACTACTAGATTATGTATAACGATGTATTATACCTTTTGAGTCTTTAGCTATTTTCATACGCAAAATCGCTCCAGTCATGCTTGTAGATTTCTTTAAACGGTGCAAGAAATGCCCTTTCTTAGAAATTGCGGGAAACTATCCGTGCCTTGCTCTGCCCTCCTTTTATCCACTCTGGTCTAAGATATATTACCTCAAAGAGCTCTTCTAAACTGTCTTCTAATACTGTCTGCCATCCAATGAATAGCCATGGTGGCGGCTGCGAGAGTAAAGTGGCCAAAGGAACGAAGTTGAGGCGTATCATGGTCACGGGGTTTCTTAATCTACTATCTCGATTTCCGTTCTGGGCAACCGAGAAACTAAGTATTCGACATCATGTTTGCTGATCTCACAGTCGAGAAAACGCAGACGTCTAAGACCATTACATCCTGCAACAAAAATAGATGCAACAAAAGATTCAATACCCTCCGAATAGTGCTGAAAAGGCAAGTCGGAATTCCGGGGCTCGCTGTCGGGCAGCACGTCCTTGGCCACCTTCATATGACAGAACTGCAAAAAGGTGCAATCCCAATACATTTGTGACAAAGTAATCACATCGATGACTTCCTCCTCGCAACAGCGAACGACGAGATTGGTTACCGTATAGGTCTTGGCGATATCCCGCAGCAAGAGCCTGGCTTCCTTTGTGAGCCGCGGGAAGCGAAGTGTCGTATCCACGCACCCGGGAAGGATCGCTATCTCCAGCGTATCATCATAGCTTTTAAGTTTCATCAGGGAGTCGTTGTGTCGCGATGGCAGCGTTGTCATCTTGACACGGGGGTGGTCGACTTCTCGGCCGAGCTGAATGAGGCCTCGAATGGCCCGCCAGTCCGTATGTCTTCGAAAGTTTACACGTTTTTGCCGGTTCACAGGGTATTGCGAGTCCACATCTCCCCAGTCCCAGAACAATGTTTCGTTTCCATTTGCTTTCGACGTAACATGGGCTATAGGAATGGAGGTTTCCTTAAACCTCTCGTTTCTAGTCCCACCACAGACCAGGTGGATCGTGGCGAGATCGAAGGAAGAGAGCTTTTTCGAAACCAGCTCAGAAATGATGATCGCATACACGGGACGCTGAAAAGTCTCACGCATAGGCACCTTGTTGGTCCACTGCTCAACTTCCTTTTGGATATCATCTGGCGTGCACCAAGCATCGTTGAGAATGGTCTCGAAGAGCGTCTGCGCTACCCGCTTCCAGCAAAGAATCGAAAGAGACGGCGGGCCTCCGGGCGTAATTAGTCCGTTCATTTTCCCGCACGGTCATAGGCGGGTGATCAAGACATGTTTGGTATCTATTTGATTGCCGTCGTTAAAGCAAGGCTGTCATGTCAGTAAGAGAAGGTTTCGGAGACGGTCATGCATATGCTGTGCGGGGGTTAAATCGCGGTTATGTTGAGGCTGTGATAGAGGGGCACGAAACTTCTTTGTGGGAACAGAAAAGTCCGACAACGTTCGCGAGTCACGTGTACGCCACCTTCACCACGTACGAGTCTGCAGCGACAGGGAACAGTGCGATGAAGCAGCAACGCGCACAGATGCTCAACGTATTCAACGGTGAGGGGCTGGCAGCACGGTTCCGGTGGTTTAAGAATGCGTCGACGAGGCGGACGTATCTCGAACGGGCGAAGCAGCTGCTGGTGTTCTAGTGCCGCAGGCCGACGACGGGCATTTTCGGCATGCATTCACAGGCTTGCACAGGAGCGACACAGATTGGCCACTCCGGTCCGTGTCGCACCCTGCAGACATTCCAGGGTATGTTGTACTTGCCCGTCCGATGTCTCAAGGCGGAGAGGCCACCGCGAGAGATGGATAAGAGTTTGGAGCGGCCGAGCATGATCTGCCAGGGAAATCAGCAACGAAGAGTGAAATGATTCTATAAACTAAGGCCTACCAAGAACCATTATTTTACACAATCCCAGCGCATACGATTAAGGGTAGTTACTACACACTGTCGCCACATGCGGGCGTTCTTTGCTCGACGATGAAAAGCTTGCGGGCAATTACAAAGCGTTTGGAGAGTCCCTCAACCTCAAACGAGTTGGATCTCTCGATCTCGAGTTCTCCTTTGGCTTGCCCATCCGTCCCTCCCGAATACCCAAATAGCACGCCGGACCAGATCCCTCAGAATCATGAAAAATATGTACACACAAAACAGTATCGTCGCAAAAGCCGGCACCAAACAAAATGCAGCTATTAGCATTAATGACCAGCCAAGTTGACGCCTCTCTTCGACGGTGCTCAACAGGAATGAGTACAAAGGCAATAGAAAGATCTGCACACCGAAACACATCAAGCAGAAAAAAACTGCAAGATGCGAGTTGGCATGCAACGAAGAAGACACATACTTCAACGTCGACGAGCCTAGGATCCATTGCCAATGGTGTGAGCTCCGATATTCCAAAGTGCTCAACAACCATTGGACATGTAAGAAAACCTGCGCTGAGATGCGCCAAACGTACGACACCACCGCGAAGGCAAACATGACGATAGCAACGAGTCTGGAACCTGGGGGCGGCGCTGCCATAAACGCTGCAGAAATTCCAACAATGACAATGAGATCGACCACGACAAAGTACCAAGGAACAGAGAACGGAATTCGCGAGAGCGTTGCTTTGGCTTTGGGCACGTCCCAGAAACTCAAAGACCAGAAGTACCGCGCCCGCCAGTCTACCGTGACGCGAAGGTGGCTGAAGTACAAGGCGTCGAGATAGTACCGGACTGGCAAGGTTCCTACTGCGGCTAGGAGGAATGGTCCCGGGGATTCGTCCATAACAACCAGGGGAACAAGCGCGCCGGCGATGATTCCGTAAAAAGAGGGCATGGAAGTGAACGCAAAACCGACGGCTAGTAGTCTGGTACCCATCGAAACTTGCGCTTGGAGATGTCTGTAGGGATACGCATCGAACCTTGACCATCCAAGAGACGGCCAGTGTTGTGTATCTGGTAGACTTTTTGTTAGTGTCTCCCCAACGGCGCACCAAAATTCACATTGACTTACCCATCTTGATCAGGACGACGCAGGACGCATCTGCAGACAGACAGTCGCGAGTCTCATGAGCCGGAAGCTGCTCTCCGTCATTGTGACAACGCCAAGTGATTATGTTGCTAAGAAGCCGAACTCGCAGCGTGTCCCCAGCCTGCTCCTGGATCTTACACAAGACTCCGCAATTCGCGGATAAAGACCCGGGCAGCTCTTTTGGAAGCAGGAGGATAAGGTGAGATTCCTCAACTTCAACATGACCTTTTTTGGCTTTGGATACCGTGTCCGGTGGTTCGCTAAGGTGAACCAGGAAGAATTGCTGAGTGTGAACTTCATGGAGAAGAAAATGGCCACCTGAAACTGAGAGGCCCTTCGGGCATATCAATGCACGGGTGGATATTTGGCCAAGCTGTAGGGTAAACCCACTGGCGACGCGTTCGAGAACACCAAACGTAGGATCTAATGCCGGCACCGGCTTGCTCGAACCTGGAAGTCTGGGCATCCATTGCGGAAGCTGCGATTCTTGCTCAACACAGAGAATATCCAGCGGCAGGGCATCCACGGAGTCCAAAAGGGCCCAGGTGCGATGGGCTGGCTCGATCGAGAGGATTTCGCCCGCGCTTTTGTGGATCAGAGCGGCAAAAATAGCCGGGACGTCTACCGGATGAGACGTGGTCCTTTGGGCAAGGAGGTTCCACGCCTTGACGAAGTCCGTGCTTGGCGTGTAAGGCAAAGCGTCGCCGGTTACCAGCTGATCTTCAAGTGCCTGGTCCCCAAACCAGTTGAGTCGCTGCTCGTCCGATATCCGGTTGGGAAGGGAATCCAACGTGGCCCCTATGCCTAGATGCTTGTGCTCATAGCGTACGATGCTTTCGGCGAACTTGACGTATAGTTCGGGTGCAAGTGCGGCTTCCTGAAGCGGCCAGCTGCGGGCCATCCAAGGGGATGCTTCGATGAGCACGTTTGCATTAGTTACTCCCAGTTGATCGTAATTGGCGCTTCTCAACGCCGGATCTAGGGCCAGAACGGCGGCAGCCCCGGCATAGATTCTGCCCATTGAATTTATTGCATTCTTCCTCTCTTTAGGGTTGTTGTTCGGTACGCAGAGAGTGTCCATCCAGTAGTAGCAAGTGGTTGATGCGGGCTGCGATGAGAGCCACCCCAAGCGTCCTGGTTTTTGCGGTTTGAGAAAGCTGGGATAAAAATACACCATAGCCCAACCCCTAAGATGCTTATCGAACGCAGAAACCATCGTCTGGCAAACATCTTCGTGAATGGCCTGTAGCTGGCACTGCGGAAGTTGGTTTTCCACGAAGTTCCCGAGTCCGCCTGCCCAGACATGCGAGATGGCTATGTAGTCGACGCCCTTGGTCATTTTTTCGGCGCGAATAGTGACGTTGCCGTTGGAGTCCATGGTGCTTCGTATAACAGGCACTTCGTCTTTCCGGATAAGGTCCACCAGTTCTGATTCGACAACGCGGACTTGATTGCACATAACGCAGTCTGTGGTGTGTCGGGTCTGGTAGGTCATTTGATCGACGTTGAAGTAACCGCAGGATGTCTTGCTGCATAGCGAATGGTCTTCTCTCTCCTGGCTTCTAGGCAACGAAAGGAGTTGGTAAAACTTGGAGGAGGTGAAGTCGAGGCGGTGCGCAAGACTTCCACATCTTCCGGTGTGAAGCAGACTTCGGGCCACACCCTCTGTTAGTTTTGGGAAGAAGGACCCCGACCGCAAATTCCCGAGGGCGATGTAAGCGGCGGTCTTGTCGAAAGCATTCAACTCGTCGTCAATGTTAGACTGTTTAGAGGTTGTGGGCTCTTCAGAAATACTAGCCAGGGAGTCTTTGACGGTGTCCAGAAGAGTGTCGATGCTGAACAGAACCGCGTAAGGCTTTGAGTTCCACAGATCAACTGACTCCAGAGCCTCATAGTTCTTAATGAGAGGTATCACCTCTCCCAGTATCACACTCTCAGCTCTGGAAAGAGCCTGCATGAGCTGGGGAAGGACGGAGTTTTTGTGCTCTGTGGCGTATTCGGCGAAGCGCAAAACATCCGGAAGCATCTTCGTGTTGACCAGGTGCTCTCCCGTGCTAAGATGGATGCAAGCATTGGGATCAACCCCCACGACAGCGAGGAGCCCGAAGAACAGCCAGGCTTGTGCTCTTTCCGCGAGTTGGGCGAGAGATTCCGACTGACCCAACTCCCAGCCCTGCGTCTGAGGAAAGTCAAAGAACTCATCGCTCCCGCAGAGGGGCCAACCGCCGCAGACGTAAGGCACCCTGACCGGATCGAGGGTCGAGAATTCGTACCATGGTATATGATCCATTTGGATATGGTGACGTGGAAAACGAACTGGCGTGGGAAAAGAGAAGATTCTCCGCAGAAGACCCTCAGCCTTGTCGAGCCGCATCCTTTATCTCACTTAAGATGACCCCCACGGATTTCGGCAAAACATGTGACTTGCCCCTCAGGCCGCAAAATACGGCCTGCTCTACAGCAGGGGCAACCGTTGAGCCGCAGGCACAACGGTATTTACTTTACTGCTATTCTGACTGCGCAGCCCAACGAAGGACGTTGTATGCCTTGTGCGTAATTATCAGCCGATGTTTTTGGTGCCCAACCGTCTAAGTTGTCCTTCTCTGTCGACTCTCTCCCTACCATCGCCAACAAAGCAACTTCCAACACGGTACAGGTTTACGAAGAAAACGAGAAACGAAAACCTAACCGTGATGCAACAAAACGAGCAAGCCGCAGTCTTGCGGTAATATAATCGAATTACATCATTTCGTTACCTCTGATACAATTTTTATTGAATATTCTGCATAGGCTACCTATGCTATATTGTTTGTATCTTCTTTGCTTACGACTGAGGACTTGTTTGATAATTGGATCTGACGCTGAACGCGTAGTTAATTTAGAACTTTATGCATCGACAGCATGTAGGTCAAAAACCTCGTTTAATTATCTTAATTTATGACTATTACGACTATTCTAAAGATTTGACAATATCAATTCTACTACTATGCTTTTCTGTTTATTTATTTCTTTTGTCCGTTTTCTATTTGGTAAATATTAGCTTTTACCAAGTTTGGTAGGTCCATGACGGTGAGGTGAGGTCGCGTTGGACCGGATACTTCTATCTGGAGAATGTCGGCAGCATCGTAAAATTGCTCCTCGACACAGGGAATGTCGATGCCGACTTAAACGACGACTATGGTTGGACGCCGTTGTCCTGCAGTCAGCTTTCGTCAAGTTCAGGGCGTAAACTAGTGCGAATGCATATCAAACATTAATAATCAAAATTGCGACGTAGTTAAGATGAGATTCAAATGGCAAAGAACCAACCGCACCAAAGTTACTGTTGACCTACCCAAATAGTAAAATATATAAATAAGTATGGTACTTCTTTCAAAATCCAACTCTTATGCCTCCCTCCTTCATCTCTATCACTTCTAAAGTACCTACCCTCATACATACTTTCTCGAGGTCCTCACTGAAATGTCTAAGCATATCGTTGAAGCCGCTCCAGATGATAAGGCACCTCTTGCTACGAGTTTCTTTAGGCCGCAATGGAGGTGGCAAGCCCCCTCGCGGTATCAACGCATAAACACCATCGACACTCATACCGGTGGCGAACCCACCCGCCTCATCGTCTCTGGTCTTCCACCGATCCACGGCTCCACCGTTCTTGAGAAGCGTCGCTATTTCATACAGCACTATGACCATCTGCGGCGCGGACTCTTGCTGGAGCCGAGGGGTCACGCCGACATGTATGGCGCAATCTTGACTAGCCCAAGCAACCCCGAGGAAGCAGACCTGGATGTGTTTTTCATCAACACGCACGGCTACAGTTCCATGTGTGGGCATGCTACTCTCGCCATTACCAAAGTAGTTTTTGAAACCGGGCTTATTGACAAGGAGGGCCAAGAGACCCGGGAGATCAGAGTGAGCACTCCGGCGGGGATCGTCCATGCTCGTGCGACTTTCGACGGCAAGACAGGGGAAGTGGCGCGGTCGTCTTTCCGAAATGTCCCTTCCTTTGTATACCAGCAGCATCAAACCGTTGCCGTTCCTGGCTTAGGAGACTTGACCTTCGACGTTGCGTTTGGCGGTATATTTTTTGCAATTGTTCCACTAGGCGCCCTTCCCATCGCTCAGCAGCTAGAAATGACGGCTGAGAACTACAACGCATATATTTCCCTTGGTCGGGCGATCCGCACAGCGATTCTCGGCGACACCAAGATCGTGATTCAGCATCCCTATGAACCAGACTTGAACGAGCTCCACGGAGTAATATTCACAGGCCCGCCCCATGACCCCCGGAATCACAGCAGGAATGTGAATGTCTTCGGAGACGGAGAGGTCGATCGCAGCCCGACGGGGACGGGGGTAAGTGCGCGCGCTGCGCTGCATTTTGCGAGAGGGGAAATAGGTGCAGGACAGGACTTTACCGTGGAGAGCATTGTGGGGAGTACGATGACCGGGAGGGTGGTTGAGGAGGTGCAGTTTGGAGGGTTTAGTGCTGTGGTGCCCGAGGTGGGGGGAGTGGCCCATATCATGTCTCAGACCGAGCTTTTGTTTGATCCAAGTGATCCCTTTCAGAATGGATTTCTGTTACGCTAACTGTGTATGGCTTTCATTCTACGATTCTCTTTTCTGCTTTACCGGCTCGTAGTCTTGACGGACACAGGAATACAAACGTATACGAGGGGGTACATGACTACATACGAGGGCACACGGGCAAGTTTCGATGGCTTTATGAACAATGGGGACTGGGATACATCAACGCGGTTCTTTGGGAAAAGACATAGCAGGCCTGGTTTTTTGAAAGATGCTGAGAATTATGGGAGTGAGAACTGTGATGGGACGGATTGTTCAAAGTGACGGCAGTCAAGTTACGTATTTCTGTGATGTTGATAGCGAGCCTTCTGTTTTCGAAGATCTGTACGGTGTCGAGGATACCAGCGACTCGATTGAAAAGCATATTATATTTCTGTTCACTATGGTAACACTCAACTTCCAAGAACGAACCCGCCCCCCCGTCCCACTCGTCTAAGATGGCTTCTGGGCTTGCAGCGTGCGCACGGACACAGACGAGTGGACGTCCGGGTCCAGCAAGTCCTTGCGGACATCGGCCAAGAACGACTCCACGGTCGCCGGCGGCCACTTGAGGCCCTGCAGCAGCGGGGGCGTCGCGATGTCTTCCAGGCTGTCGTACAGGATGCTCCGGCTGTACAGCCCCACCGTCTGCATTTCGTGGCCCCGCAGCCACGGGCCGATGGGCAGTGCGCTGCCCGGTGTACGAACGTGGTCGAAGCCCGCGGTGGCCAGGCGCTCCGGAGTCTCCTCGAAGAAGTGCGCATAGCCGCTAAGCGCAAACCAGCCCTCGCGGAGGAACTTGCCCAAGCGGGCCAAGGCACAGTCCGGGTCGAATCCATATTTGCTGCCGTAGAAATCCCATTCTATGTCCTGGATCTCGATCCAACCACCAGGTGCCAGGGCTCTGTAGGCTTCCGAAAGCAGGAGGGGCCAGTTACCGATTACGCGCGCCATGTTCCGGATGTGGACGAAGTCGTACGAGTTCGGATCGACCGCCCAGGGCCGCTCCACGTCGGCGGTGGTGAACCGCACATTGGCCGGCACCGTCGACGGCTGGATGGTGCTCAAGTCATGACCAATCACTGTGGCCTTGGGATACAGGCCGGCCACTGTTTGTTTAGCACGGGAAGGGGGCCGCGGTAACTTTGTGTTCTCTGCTCTTTCCTTCTGTTTTCAAAGCGAGATGGTGTAGAGGGGACGTACTGTCAATGGCCCAGCTGCCCGTGCCCGTGCCAATGTCAAGAATCAGTTGCGGGTCCCGCAGTGGCGCTTGGTACAGGTCGCCGCGGCGGAGCTGCACCAGCATGCAGTGGAGCATGTTCTCGCGCTCCTGCTCGGGAGAACCGCTGAGGAAGCGGTCCTTTTCCTTCTTGAACCGTTCGGAAAAATGGGACCCGTGTTGCCCTGGGCTGTTTTCAAAGAGGTAGTCACGCACGCTCGGCGACAGGAGTGTCAAGGTGTTAGGCCGGCCATCGGAGCCCGAGTGGCCTTTGTCGCCATCGGAGCCCGAGTGGCCTTTATCGCCATCGGAGCCCGAGTGCCCTTTGTCGCCATCGGACGTGGACGGTTTAGTCTCAGGTGGGCGACTCGGGGCGGACTCCGGGTACCCATTCAGGGCGTTGTTCTGAACCAAAGGCATGGGGCAAATGGGTGAGGAGCAAAGGGGTAGTGTCGGCGAGGGAAGAAAAAGAAAATAGAGAGGTCAAAAGCGAAAAAGTAAAGACCCAAAAAATGCCAACAATGGTAATATAGCATCGACGTTCAACGGCCAGGGCCGTTGGTGGGGCGAGCGAGATTTATCTACGAAAATCACTCCGTCAGACAAGACCGCCAGCTGGGAGCCACGCAGCCATGTGTCCGTGTCTACCGGTTTTCTTTGGCGGGTGCCCTTCCCTCTGTGCAGTCTCCGCGCTACTTCAGGCTTTGCTTTCTTCAGCTTTCCCCTCTCTCCCCCTCCCTCTCCCAATGTGGCCAACCTTGGCTCCGCATGCATCTTCAGCGGAAGCCTAGCGTCCATCATTTGCCTCTTTCGTCCACGCTTGTTTCTGACGTGCGTTGACAGCGAATGAGCCCGCCCGCGCATGCAGAATGCCAGGCGGAATGCTAGCATTTCAATATTTCACTTGTTGGAATACCGTGCCGGAGAGTCCCAGCGCGCCTCGCTTGGCCAAGCATCCGTCTGCACGGAGACCAAACGCGTTAACACGCCACACGGGACTGCCCGCGCTCGGGCAAAGATTCATAACTCTTGTTGGGTGGACTAAAATAAGGCTCTGTGGCTGTGTCGTTGGGGCACCCGGCCCGAATATCGAGGTAATGCGCCAACCGCCAAGCAGCATGCGCTGGCTGCAATGACTCTTTTGACTTCTATCGCTACTGCATCGATGCTAGCCACCATTGCCCCGACGAGTGCGATACGTACAGAGACGCAAGAATCTCCGGGCATTTGACACTAGCCATCCGGCGCGAAACAGGTCAATAGAGATATCGGTGGAGTTTCTTGGGGGGGGGGGGGGGGGGGGGGGGGTGTGTAAAAATAGGTTTTTGGGGCACCCAACACCACCCCCCAACCCCATTTTTAAAAAAAAAAAAAAACTACCAAAAAAAAAAAA